>PVHP010010881.1:0-46535 GCA_004024765.1 Zapus hudsonius | reverse complement strand
GGGGAGACTCCATTCTGGCAGGGAAAACGATGGCATGAGCAGAGGGCTGGACATCACCTCTGCCACAGCACTGCAAACAGCGGCAGGAAGGTGTGCCAAACTCTGGCAAGGGGAAGCTGGCTTATAACCCCCATAAGCCCGCCCCTGACAACACAGCTTCATCGAGGTTGTAAAACCCAAACTGCCATCAGCTGAGGATTGATCTATCAGAACACATTCATTTGTTTGTGGGGGACACCTGTATCAAACCATGACACATGGGTATGGGGAATCAAACCTGAGCTGGAAGGCTTTTTAAGCAAGCACATTTAACTGCTGAGCCATCTCCTCAGTCTAGTCTAGTCTAGTCTTTGACTAATAAAGGGCCTTTATCTCTCAAATATATGTCTGTTCAAACCCCCCCAGAAAATATATGAATCCTTCTTGTAAGTCTTGCAGATGAATTCAGAGCCATGGACAGAGAACAACTCTTCTCTGCAGAGGTGGGGGACACAGACTACTGGTAGACCCAGGTAGGAGTAATGGTTATCACTAAAGTTTAGAATTCATAAAGTATTTAATTTCCCCGGACAAGACCTGTCATGCTTTATTAAAAACCTGACGAATAAAACCAGCAAGGACAAAACACCAGAAAATCATGATCCACAGAATGTTCTTTTGGACTATGTTATGACCCTCACTTCATCTCACTTCCTGCTTTACAGTGAAACATTGAATTAGTTGATTTGGCATGGGGCATGAGTTGGATGAGTGGGGCAAGGAATCACTTTGAAGTGCCTCCTCTTGCTTTGATTAATGTAAGAAGATGGGTCACTCCACCTGACATTTTCCCCTGACCTGCCCAAACCACTGCTTCTTTATTAAATTTTCTTCCATTCTCCCACTATTTGACCAGTCCTTGCCTGCCTGATATAATAACGATGGAATGTTGTAATCAACCTCTTATGCTTATAAAGAATGTGTCACTATGGTTTCCTCATGGAAAATCAAGTCCAAGGCTAGTGAGGAGGCTATTGCAGTTGTGTAACCACTTGATATTGTTGATTACCATTAGTTATTGGGTGCTAAATATGGGCCTATTGAGTATTGCCTTCAAGATAGAGTCAATAAAACTTGATGAAAAATTAGATGTGGAGAGTTTTCCATCAAATATATATATATATCTCCAAATTTTTGCCTGAACAGCTTACAGAACTTTCCCATTTACTAAAATGGGAAACTGAGTCAGGGAATTTTACAAGTTTTGTATTGGGCCTTCCTAAAAAAGGAATGAATATTCCCTTTAGTCATTCAAATTGTGAGGTCAGAATTTATGAATATGGATGGAACTTAAGGCAGAAGACAAATGTCAAAGTTTTCCAATTTGTGGAATTTGAATAGCGATAATTCATGAGGTCACTTAAGCTTGTGGAAAAAAGCCCTGAATCATCTCAGATAGATCTATATTATATATATAATATATATATATTATATATATAAGAGAAATGTAGAAAGAGTCTGTAACATGGGGTTAAATGGAGTTTTTGGAAAGGTAGAAAGGAATATCTCCAAGTCTATCTTTCTTCTACACTGAAAATGGAGAATTGAATGTTTTCCTGAAAGAGGGATATGAACTGAAATCCAGGAGAGTAACTCAGTGCATCCATCCCAGATCATCTCTGTGCTTGAATGAATGTAGATTTTATTCATGCATATTACACCCACACCCACATCCTCTCTCTCTCTTTCTCTGTCTCTCTCTCACATATTCAGGCATGTATTCACAGAGATGTGATTGTAACATGCCTGTGCATATTTCTTTGCATTCAATTATATAAATATTATAATGCATGATTCCAGGCAATGTATTCTAAAGCTACCAAGTCTGTTGTACTTTCTGGAAGATCAATTTGACATTTCAATTATGTGTAACAGTTCAACCAGATAAATCATTCTTGAATATTTTGACAAGGTCTTTCATCCTATGTTCTCATTGAGATTCCAGGAATCCAGTACTCAACCATAATTATATAAAATGTGATGAAAAATGAAGAATAAGTGGGCAACTTGCCAGCTGAGTAATTGGTTATGAGCCTTAGGTTTCTGATATGCAATATCTTGAATATAGTATTAAGTATGTCTTACTGCACAACAAACTCTCCAATACTTGGACATATATTGTCACATATTTCCAATGGGTCAGAGTCTGGATACACTTTAGGTGAGAGTCTTGGCCTCAGGTCCCTTAAAAAGTTGTAGCCCTTGACAGAATAGTGGCAGATCTCTTTCCAAGCTCTCCTAAGCAGCTGTTGGAGAGTCCTGACAGTCTCTCGCTGTTGCCAGGACACCCAGACCTAACACCTGGGCCTCTGCAATGGGCAGCTCAAAAGCTGGCAGCTGGCTTCCCCCAGAGAAAAACAGTGAGAAGGTACTGAAAATGGGAGCCAGGATTTTTATAATCTCCTCTCAGGAATGTACATCCATCACTTCTGCCTACGATTTGCTGGGCCAGTTATATTGCATTCATTAGAAGGCAGTCATTAAACCAAACCCACACTCATTCACGGAAGCAAGTGTGAGGGTCATAATGAAGCTGCATAGTACATAGAGTGGAGATCTGGAGGTTTCCTGAGAGACTGCCTCCCACAGGTGTATGAAGGAACTGCATTTTGATGCAATAGCAGAAGCCCATGGTTATTTGACTTGAGTAGGAATTGAGCATCACATGCTAAATATACTTTTGGCTTCAGAAATATGGGCTCCACTTTGCACACATCTGGAAACTGGCAGACAATTGGGAAACAGTTTTGCTGGGTTCCCTGCTGAAGTGATCTTTTCCTACATCTCAGCTCTGCACAACACATTTCAACCAAGCAGCAGCCTCCTAGCAGGGAACAGTAACTTGGCAGTGGAGGTTATTTTAATGAACACTTTCAACTAAGTCTCCACCATCTGCTCTGTTTCCTAATTACAAACCTATACTCATTTTCAGTTGCATCATTAAAAGTGAGGTGCTGGCACAGAGCTCTAAATGCTGTCTAGCTATCATCTTGTTTCCAATTTCCTGAGCTATGATGCCCTGAAGTCCATGGCACCTCATTTTGGATGAAGACACATACAAAAACTACTCTCTGAATTATACTCAGGTATAGAGATTCTTGTCTGCATTCTCTCTTTCACTCTCTGCAATTCTCTCATTGCAAGCAGGAATTCTCTTTAAGAAGGATTTTAAATTTTTTAAAATATTTTATTTATTTATTTATTTATTTATTTATTTATTTGAGAGAGAGAGAGAGAAAGAGAGAGAGACAGAGAGAGAATGGACATGCCAGGGCCTCCAACCATTGCAAATGAACTACAGAAACATGTGCCATCTTGCATATCTGTCTTTACGTGGGTACTGGTGAATCAAACTTGGGTCCTTCTGCTTTCAGGCAAATGCCTTAACTGTTAAGCCATCTCTCCAGCCCTGGATTTGACATTTTAAATTCCATACATCTTTGGTTTCAGTAGAAGCCCTTTAAACAGGAATTAAGTTCATTTGTACAGAGTAGAAGCTCATATCTATCCTGTGAGCACAAAGAGGTATTCACAGAATTTGAGTCTTCAAATATAGGTTTACTGCTTGGCTTCATGGGATGAACGTTTAGCCAAATCTAGGGCTACCAAGCAGTCCTACAGCAGTCCACTCATGTCATCAAGATGGTAGCCAGCTCTGCATCTCAAAGGCTATCATTTGAAAAACCACCAGTAATCCTGACCAATCTGCAGATCAGTACTGTGGGCTTCCAGAACACTTCCTGTAGCACAGCAGCTCCCATAGCTTGTGGACAGACTTCCATCCTTGAAGACTAAGGGAGAATGGATAAGCCTACATCAGTCCACCAGGATGTCCAAAGACTCAGTCATGTGATTGAATCCTGCTGTTAAATCAGCTGGTGTCTCTGATTGGTGTGGACAGGCAAGCAGGGATACCAACAAGTATTGAGTCATATATGTGCCTTGGGTTCATTCAACCTCCATCCCCATGGGAGAGCAAAGACTCCTCACACATGAGAATCCACTTCCAGAGCCAGGGCAAGCGATAAATGACCAAGGGCCTAGTGTAGAACCAAGGGTGAAAAGAAGCCTCAGTGTTCTATACAAACCTGAAGTCCTGATGGGCCTGAGATAGTTTTCTTATTTTCAACCTGGAGTTCAAGGGTTTTACTTTCACAATTTATATTTTTGCCTGAGGATGGCCACTGTCCCTTGAACATAAGTTTCCTCATCCTAATTTTCTCACTTCACCTGATAGTTCTGTATAGCGGTGCTCCTACATAAATTCAGGTACTCTTAATTCATTACATCCTCTGTCATACAAGAAGCTAGGTGTTTAAAGCACAGACCTTCAAGGGCAGCTGCTACATGAGGTGTGCACCAAACACTGGAATGAACAGAGGCGCTTCGGAACAGAACATCCTGAGGGAGACTTCAAACACAGCAAAGATGCTGACTCTAGGCAGAAGTTCTCTTTTCATACCATGTGACCTATCGACTTCACCCATGTTCTGCTATAATCCGGAATATATAATGTTCTGGAATAATATATGTTTTTCAGTGTAGATGTGTCTCTCTTCCTAAGGGTTTCTTTGCTCAGATTACCTCATCTTTGGAGGCCTCATAAAAACCGAGGATCTTCATGTATCAGGGGCTTAGATGTAAACTGCATGAGAAGGTGGAGCCCCATGCACAGGTCTCACAGATAAGGAACCCAGAATCCCAGTGTGGAGGCTCTGTGTTTTGAACTTGAAGATTTCTGACAATGGGTCTATTATCAAGAGTCAGAGTCATAGTTTATGCATATTGTTTTAGGATTTGTGTCATATTTCCAGATCAACTGTATCTTATGGGAGAGGAGGACACAGCAGAGCCCCCAGGATCAAGTGAGAGCAAACAGATATTAGAACCAAAGTGAGAATCTAGAAGTTGCATAGAATGTTTGGAACTTTCTTTTGAGTTGTTAAGTTTGAAGTTACATACAAATCGCATCAAACCAGTCTGGTGACTGTAGAACCTTGGGATTGGTGACGGAGTAGCTAAAGAGAGCTGACCAGAGACATCCAGACAATTTCAGTGACTATACCTACCCATCCCTGGGGTTTGCAACATTCTTACTACACAGCACTTAATGGAGACTGGACCAAGATTCCCTGCTTTCTTACTGATTGTCAAACTCATTGACTTCTCTTACCTTGTTATAATTCTTCTTAGCTGAAAGGCAGCATTTGTATACTGCTCCTCCCCTTGATATCGTTATGAAGACACAGCCCCCTGGGAGGTTGTCTTCTCCCTCCTTTGTGTGGATACTAATCGCATACTTCACTGCCTGTACAGTTCATCTCAGGCCTTTGATTACATAATGAGCCATGTGTACACTTGCCCCAGAGCACAAGGGCTATCCATGGTCCCCTGTCACAAGGACTGATCCAGACGACACACGGAGGGGGATATCTAGCCTGATTGGGGATGGGGGAGGGTGGCATCATGGAATTGGGGATAACAACTCATTGTTTGCCCACTAAATAATGTAACTCATCATGGACAATAAAAAAAAAGAAAATATTTATTAAAGTAACAGATCCAGGGGAAGTTCCAGAATAACAAAAGAGGCTGCCCCCCTTCACAGGTCCAAGCAGAGAGAGAAACTCATCACCAGCACCTCCAAAGCAAGCAAACACACTCCCAACTCTAAATTAGCAAACAGCAGGAACTCCAGACTTGAGCTCTGACTGCTCTTTGCATATGCATGGCTGGAATTTCACATCCATTCTAGAATCACCTTAAGGCTGGAGCCTAGGTGACCTCCTCCAGCCAGAAGGCTGGAAAAAACCTTTAATATACTTTTGAATCTATTGGGGGACATTCAATCAAATAACCATTCTAAGTTTTCACCTGTAGTCCTGTGTCCACATAAAACCTCTAAATGAGTCCCTGGACAGCTGCAGGGAAGGATAAGGATGGTGGAAGTCAACTGTTCTCAGAACCATATCCTCTGAGTCAGAGGCTTTGCCCCAACACCTGGACACCTTCTCTCCCAGATGAAAAACCTGTTCATATAACGAACCCACTGTATAGTTACTTTCTCATTGTTGGGTCAAAATACGAAAACAGAAGCAACTTATGGAAGGAAAAGAGTTTAATTCAGCTTACCGTTCCAAAGTCCATCACAGGGCAAGAACAGGGAGCTGGCATGATACCTTTATACTGGCAGATATGAATAACAGCCAGTAGAATTGGACTATAAAAACTCAAGACCCTCCCTCAGTGATCCACTTTCTCCTGCAAGGATCCACGTCTTAAATATCTACAACCTTCCAGAACAGCACCACCAGCTGGAAATAAAGTATTCAAACAAAACCACCATACCCACCCCAAGGTCACCAGGAAAGCAGCCCACAGACCTGTTCATGCTATCCAAATAAAAGAACATTTCCAAGATGCTGGGACTCTGTGTTTGGTGCCCTGCTGGTCTGTAATTGAGTACTGCTGCCTTGTGAGGGAGTTTCCTGACTTGTGCATGGATCTCTGACCTCGGGGGTTTTTCCCTTTACTTTTGTTCCAATTACCACCCCTCCCATCAAAAACTGCCTTTCATAATGATTACTTTCATCATAGTAAGGTCCACAGAACCTGCAATCTACATTGACAAGAGAAAAACTTTAAGATATCACCAAAAAGACCATGAGTCATCTAGCATTCAAATGGTAAAACAGCCTTCATTTTCTTTATTATAAGAGTTGGCTTCTTAACAATGAATCATTCTCTTCATAAATATAAACACTTCATCACTATTGCACGTAAGGTCCATGTAGGAAACACTACAAATGGTCTGCAATTACCAAGATGCACTTGTGTTACAATTTGGCATTTCAGTTCTTTTTGTGTCAAAACCCTGTGCAAATATTGAGAAGTTTTAAAAGTCACCCATACAAGCCATCACAACAGATTACTAAATATTGGGCCAGAAATACAAGAATTGGATGTGTTAAGGGAGGCTTTGGAGTCGGCATCCTTTAGTGGTAGATTACAAAGTCATTATTTCCAACTGGAGGAGATGGGATGGCACACAGGTTCAGAAAACACTGGCACAGAGAACGGTTGCTGAAATAATGGAAGTGCTTGCTTCCTGACACTCGACTGTGTCTGTGAAGGCAGCCCGAGAAATGTTTGCTGTGATGGGAACCTGTAGGGAGAGACTGAAAGGTGACGTAGGGGACAGATTTAAAACAGGAAGCTACGCAATTAAATAATTTCTCTGAAATCTCAAAAGAAGAGGTAAAGGATGTCATTAAGAACCAGAGGTGATCAGCAATATACACATTGACAAGCCACGCCAATCATTCCAAACTGAGCAAAGATGAATGAATCAGTGCAGGAGATGGATGAGGGGCTCTGACATTGTGAGAATGTTTGCAGGGATTTGCACATTGATGGACTCAAATATTCCTTTTACTGTAATCTACTGAAATCCAGAGTGTGAGCAGAGTTGGAGGCCACGGGACTCTGGCAGGGTGAGGGTGGGGAGGCAGATGTCTGGCAGAGGGAGAGAACAGCTCTATCTGCTTAAATTCTACTTACATTTTTCTATCCAGATAGTTGTGGAATTGGCTTACACTACACTTCTTTTTTCTCCCCGTATCTCTTAAACACACAACAGGAAGCTTTGTGAATTCTAACTGGCTAAGCACATGAGCAGTCCATATGGAAAGGTCGATTATAACTCGACTTCCTGCAACAGAGCCCAGCCACAGAACTATGGTGTTCTGTGACATGCACAGTTGCATGGTGACATGTAAACATCCTCAAGAGCAACAAAAAAGCTATTTTTTTATGGATAAAGAATGATTTAATGAGTCAAAGCAGTACTTAGGAATAAAGGTAACTAATCGAAATTTTACTGTTGGCATTTAAAAACTACTCAACTTCAGCAGCGTCCTCTAGAATAGGAAGATGGGATAAGATAATAGTACTTGTGACTTCTGTGACCACCACAGT
The DNA here is from genome assembly GCA_004024765.1 of Zapus hudsonius. Classification (NCBI taxonomy): domain Eukaryota; kingdom Metazoa; phylum Chordata; class Mammalia; order Rodentia; family Dipodidae; genus Zapus; species Zapus hudsonius. The sequence goes on along the minus strand of PVHP010010881.1, from coordinate 38,519 downwards.
GTAACTCCATTACCACTTTGAATCTGAAATACTCAAGAGGTCACCTGTGTCTTTAGCATTCTCACAGTAGCTTATGAAACTATTTAAGAATGCTCTTATGAAGCTTATGTGAAGTTGAATGGAAGAAAATATCTGTAGTTTTAATTATGATGAAAATACTACATCATTGACTATGAAGCTCTGAGACATTTTGTTCTTATTAACAGCCCCAGGTTTTTTTATTGCACTCATTTATGGTTGCAATGTTAGGACTGCTAGCTGGGCTTATCCTGCTATTAGCTCAGCCATGACAAATCCCTGGGATGTCATTGTTAATTGCACGCTTGAGGCCACACACAATGGGGGAATGTGATCATTTAGTCTTAGCAATCTATTTGAAGATTGTTCCTGTTGGTTGAGTAAAAATCATTTCTAAAACAGTCAGCTTATCGGATTAAACTTTTGCGTTTTCATAAATGTAGTTCCTAGTACTCACTGGAGACTGTTCTGCCTGTGTATTGAGCTCAAGGCAGGCACATACCATGCACAGAAACTGGAATTTACACTTTGATGAGGGGGGCAGGGCATCCACTCAATGTTTGGAAGTTTCCCTGAGCTGTGTTTCCCAGCTGAAAATCTTTAATGGTGGTGTGTGGGGGCAGGGAGAGGGAGGGAGTACCTCCTTTTCCTTGGAACAATACTGCCTAGAAAATATGAAAATGTTGAGGTTGTCATCTGGCTGGAACAATTTACAAAGCCCACATAGCATGGGGAAGTAGGACTATGCCACATATTAATAGCATCAGAGGTGATCTGGGGGTTTGCTTTGTGAAGAATTCCCACTGATAAGTTTGAATTGCAAACAAAATTTCCCAGATCCTGCCAAAGAACTGTGCCAAAGTCATCATAATTAGATATCCCTGAGTATTAGTTCCTGCCAGAAATGAGTTGAGAAGATATTATTTATAATCTTTACATAGAGTGAAGTGAAAATATAGGCAGGAGCAAAATAATGAGCTGGGCTTCATTATAGAAGACACAAGTTTTGGTGGTTGAAAAGAAAGCTCATGGTGGCCATGTGACTCAAGTGAAATACCACTAAGGTTGAGATATGGGAGGGGAGAAGAAGATGGGATCAGTGGCATTTGTCCATTGGCAGCACGTGCACCTGCCCATCATGGCCTCCTGCATCCTTGCCACTTCACACCATGCAAACCAAGCTAAAGGGGAAATCCTGTCCTCAAGACAGAAGAATGGTATCAGTCTTCCTGGGACTGAATAAAACAAAGGCAAGATGGTCAAGTTCAAATGAATTCCAGTTCTGGAAAGAAGCGGAGGAAGTAAGAACAAGGTCCTTCTTCCCTTTTACCTTCTGTTTGTTCATTTTTGGACACCAGGAAGTCAACGTAGATATCTAGAGATCACAGAGGGTCTCTGCCTCTATGGTTTGTCAGTCAGTGAATGCTGGAAGGTGAATGAATTTTCTGGAATAAGAAAAGTGCAAAATTATTCTTCAAATATTGTAAGGCATATAGACTGTTTATATTTTCATTGCATATTTTATCTATATGTTATGTGAAATTATAACTAGCTGGGTATTTGGGTAGAAAGATGATAGATAAATTGAGATATGATAGATAGATAATAGATGATAGATTGACAGACATATATTATATATAAATATTTTTCCATGCTGTTTCTTTTTATTGGTAGGCAATCTATCCTTTCTAGATGGCAATATATATATATATATATATATATATATATATATATATCTTATACAGTTTTATGGTAAATAAATATTTGCCAACTTATGGGACTGTTCAGGTATATACTAATTGAAGAATCATAAAAATCTCAGTCAGAAAAAAAGGATTTTATCTCTTTACCTGCCTCCAGGCAAAAGACACACAACTCAACTGATACATTTGCTGTCTTGCCAAATGACTACTATTTGGTCCAAGAATGTAGTTTTTTCTAATTACTAGTGTTCTAATCAAAGCTGTTTCTAATCATCCACAGGAGAGCTGCTACTGAGGTTACCCTGGTGCCCCGATTAGTAGATGGTACCCCTCAGGACAGCAGGCCACCCTATAATTTCCAGTGCTGTTTCCCAAAGGATACTTCACTCTGGTTCTGGTACCCCAAGGCTGGCCAGTGAGCACCACTGTGAGCACAGTTCTGCTGCCCTGTTGATGTTTTGCATTATTTAATAAGTTGCCCATGTCCTTAGCTTTGGAATGGCTGCATCAGTTATGTCTGTGTGCTGTGGACCTGAGCCAGGACTGCAAACAAAACCCCAGGACCAATGACCCTGAGCTCCAGCAAAGAGCATTGATGGTACTGACTTCTATAGCCACCTTTGCTCTCTTGTTTGTGGTCTATGCTGTGATACTTAACAAGTCCTGTGATCCACAGGGTTTCTCAGCTACTGACCTCAGATGACCCCATATCATTCCTTTTTTTGTGAGGCAAGCATGACTATACTTTTAGTTTTGAATTTGGATCTTTTCCTGAGAAAGTAACATACAACGCGATCCTCTCTTGCAATGGGCAACAGCTTATGGACTGTAATTCATAGCTTCTGGTCAGCTCTGTGATCATGCAGGAAAGCAACAATGTGCCGCATTTAAGAGGGGATTGTCAGTAGACTGAAGTATTGCATGCATTTTTCACTCATTCATTAGGACCAGGCTCCATCATAAGCTACAGAACATCTGCATGGTAAGGGGGTTTCAACCAGTCAGTGTCTTTCTGCTGCATAGCATTTTATTACTTCTCCTGACTTGAGCCATCTACTCCCCTGGCTCACTTTAGCAGGACCCTCAGATCGATTTCCTGATCGCTGTTAGAGGTTGAGGTATGGGGGTCCTTCTTGCTACCTTAAGACCCTCCTTACAGTTCAGACATGGCCAGATTCCAGCATGACCTCCATGTATAGCTTAGAGACTAGGCTGTCCTCACTGACCTGGCCCCTGGCTAAGCTCAGCTTCCAAAACACCTCATACTTCTATGCTTCTTTTGAGTATGCAAGCTCCCATACTCTAAGAAAATACTGTTCTGCAAAATCTGTCAGAGATTGTGCTGTGACTTCCACGCTAGGATTCTGTCTTCAAGCAGTATTCTAATCATAAATGTGGGAAAAACAGGGTATTTTATAATATTCCAAAGCCTTATTACTGTTTACTGTATCAGGGAAGGCTTTATGGAAAAATAAATATTGAGAGGGGGATTTGAATGAGTAATAGCAGCTAGTCACAGATTTCCAAAACCCACATTCTGAGAAGGGACCATAATGTTCATCACAGAAACGTTGGAGCATGCATGGAGAAGTCTCACTACCACACACTTCAGGAAAACACTAATTACCAAGCCCTTACTATCCATGAACAAAACTTACAATACAAGAAAAGATAATTACAGTGCAGAAAAAATGATATCTTGCCAATCCATGAATATGGAAGTTTGATTCCTCTTCTAGTTTTCTTCGGTTTCTTTCTTCAATGTTGTGATGGTTGATATTGTCAATTTAACAGGATCTAGATTAACAGAGGAGACAAATCTCTGTGTATCTGGGAAGGAGTTTCTAAATTAGGTTACTTGAGTTGGGAAGACACACCCTAACTCTGGGTGACACCATTACATGAGCTGAAGTCTCAGAGTAAATAAATAGGATAAGGTAACTTGGCCCTGATGTATGATCTTCTTAATGTGATCTTGAATTCAGTTTGGAAGTATTTTGTTCAAAATTTTTATGTCTATGTTTATTAAGAAAATGGGTCTGCAGCTTTGTTTCTTTGCTTTCTTTTTCTTTCTTTCTCTCTTTCTATCTTCTTTCTTTTTTGTGTCCTTTCTGGTTTTGTAACTTATAAAAAGGAGTTTTGTACTTTCTTCCTTCTTATTTTGTGGACTTTTTTGAAAGTGTTGGTTCTTCTTTAACAGCTGTAGGATTCTGCAGTGAATCACCTCAACCTGGGCTTTTCTTTGTGGTGAGATTTTTATTACTGGTTAAATCTCATTGCTCATTATGGGTATGTTCCAGCTCCTTATGCTGTCTTGATTTAATTTGGTGAAAGATGTGTGTTTGGAATTTATGTGTTACTTCTAGATTTTTTTTTTGGCTTTTTGGAATATAAGTGTTCAAAGAATTCCCTAACAATCCTTGGGATTTCACTGGAGTTTATTCTAACAAATCCCTTTTTCTTCTCTAGTTTCTTTAATTTGTGTTTTCTATATCTTTAGTTTGTTTAGTTTTACTAGGAGTTTTTCAGTAGTGTTTAACTTTTCAAAGAATCAACTGGCTGATTCTATGTGTTATTCTTTAAGTCTCTATCCATTAATTAATGTTCTAATCTATTATGTCTTATCATCTTGGGTTTGACTTCATTTTTTTACAACCTTGACATGACCAATGGGTTTTTTATTTGAGATATTTATGATTTTGATATAATTGCTTAAAAATTTTTCCTTTTAAAACTGCCTTAGCTGCCTTCCAGAGTTTCTGGCAGGTTATGTTATAACTTTCATTTGCTTCCAACATTTAAAAAAATTGCTCCCTTGTTTCTTCAATGTTCCACTGTTTATTCAAAAGTATACTGTTCAATCTTCAAATATCTGTGTTGTTTCTGTGCTTATACCCTTAGCCAGGCATGGAGGCACACACCTTTAATCCCAGCTATTGGGAGGCAGAGGTAGGAGAATCACTGTGAGTTCAAGGTCTCCTTAGACTACATAGTGAATTCCTGGGCTAGAGCAAGACCCTACCTAAAAAAAAATCTTGCTCTTAATTTCTAGTTTTATTTCAGTATTGCTTGAAATGCAAGGAATTATTTTGATGTTTAAAAATTTGTTAAAGTTGCTTAGTGGCCTATAATATGATCAATTTTTAAGAAGGTTTCATATGATGCTGTAAAGAAAGTATATGTCCTATCTATCTGTTGGACTGAGTATTCCACAGATATATGTAAAATTCAATTGATGTATGGCATTATTTAACTCTGAAGTGTCTGGATTAATTTTTTTTTTAGTTTGGAAGATGCATCCAAAGATGAGTGTGAAGCATTGAGGTCTCCCTCTATTATTCTATCAGGACTTGTCTGATCTTTTAGACCCTTTTGTGATTACTTACTATATTGGAAGGCCCATCATTCAGTATATAAATATTTACAATTGTTTTATTACCTTGACTAGATAGTTCAAGAAAAACAAATGCCAAATTTTTCTCATGTATGGATCTTAGGATTTGATTTTTATATATGTATATATGAATGTGAGGGGGGAGATAAAGTATGGGTCATGAAACTTAAAGGGGAACACAAGAGAGGAAAAAGATCTTAAGGGAAATTGACAAGGCATGTGACATCAAAGAACAGAACTAGTAGAAAGGGATGGACACCATCAAGAGGGGTCAGGGATTGGGAAAGGGGAGTTGGGAAATAATCTCAACAAAATGTAGTGCATGTGAAAATGACACAATGAAACCTATTCCTCCATATACCAGTAACCACCACCACCACCAGTAAAAGATATCTTCCAATGGAACTCTGTTCATTCTGAAAAAAATAAATTATGTGAATCATTTAGACTTTTACCCATCAGTATGGCCTACAAGGTCCCAGAGCAGAATTATTACCCACTTTGTTTCTAATCTATGTGACTATGTAACTTGGAGATGGTTAGTTACTTTATCAGCCTGAAAACAGTGCATACATACACATCTGCCTCAAATAAAAACCGAGTTTTTATTCACTCTTACCAATACAGTGAGATAATATTTCACACCAGGATGTGCCCAGTAAGTTCTGTGAGAGGCCAGCTTCACAGCTCCACACAAAGCATGCACGGATAGGTTTTGTTGTCAGCAAGTCATTTTACCATCAGCATCTCAACACCATATCCTTGGGCACTAGTGTCCACACCTGTTTTTATTCTACTTTTATTTCTAAATATGAGCATGTTGAAGAATAGGCAAGTCAAGACACACTTAGGAAACATTTCTGGAGTCTGTATTACAGTGTCTCTCAGAAGAAGATCTTGCTGAAAGAAATTAGAAATAAGCTATTTTAGCTTGATGACAAGAAATGGGATATGTGCTATACTCCTTCCCTTCCTCTTCCTCCTTCCTATTTCCATCTACAATTACAATGAAGAAGACCCTTAATGCTTATTTATTCAGAATTGAGTTTTATCCAGTATGTTCTACCAGGAGGTTTCTATGGAAACAGTTTATCCTGGTTAATAGTCCCTAATCACCAGGTTGGCTCTCAAAAGAAGACTCTGAAATAATAACAAGAAGAAAACATGTTCCCAAATCCTTGATTACAAATAGTAGACATTTATTAGAGCCTTTATCCTTTGTGGGAGTGATTTCTACTCCTGTGTACATTGGGGATGGGATTCCACTTGCACATTGCCCATGCAAGAAAAACAAGAGCCTTCCCAGCCCCTCTGAAAGCAGCTAACAGACACATCTGATGGCTTAGAACCAAATATCTCCTAAAAAGACTCCTGCCAAGGTAATTAATTAAGGTGCAGATACTTGAAACACAGAACACTGATCTCTTGAGAAGCAAAGCTCCATAGGACTGAGTTGTAGAGTGAGCGAAGGCTCACCGGGGAAAAGGCATAATGGAAGAATCTGCAGCTTCCCATGAGCTCAGAGGATTCCCACCAGCATCCCACTGGAAAGACATGATTTAAGGACTGCTGGATTTAAGGACTACCGTCTCTCAGATACAGAAAGAAGCCTGCTGTGAAGAATGATATTTAGGGCTTATGTTTGTTAGGACAAAGGATTCCTAGATGGATTTTACTTTTAATTGGAGGGAAGAGAAGAGATGGGAAACATGAAATAGAGATGCATCATGAGGGTTTCCAAATGAGTCAAGGCTAAGATAATTCCATGTTCTGCAAGAGTCTCCCTGCTCATCACAATGTCCGAAGACATCAACATGACACTCGGATTGGGGGGGGGGGGCATGTGGCTCAGCTAATCTCTTGTCAGTGCCTCTCAGTTATATGAGGACTGGCTCTCCATATATAAGAACTGTAATTGTGGACTTTTGCTTTTTGTAAAGAGCTATGGTTGTTTTTTTCCAGGTGTTTTAGAAACATTATCTTCCTCTGTTCCTGATAATATAATATTAGCACTACTATATTATTTTTACATTGCCAAATAATACAGGAAAGTCCTGGGAATGATAACTAAAAACCATGATAGTCAGTCTACTATTTATCCTCCAAGGGACAGGGGAGGGGTGAGGTCAGGATAAACTTTATTTCTGGTTTTTAACAAGAGAGTTAAAAATAGCCAGGTTGAGTGTTGAGAGACAGCACAGATCACATTTTGGGCTGAGTTAGGAGACTAGAGTTTTGTCCTTTCTTTTGGGCTCACTCACGTAGGACTTTCCATGTAATCATATTTAAAATAAGGATGATATTTACACTGCTTATGCCAGTGGTTTTGTATCACTGGACATCCCATGTGGAGGTGTTCAAAGGGAAAGGATCAGCCATACCTAGAATCCAGTGGAAGGTATTTGTGTTTGAGCATGGTGGTGGTGGTGGGGTGTCATCAGTACCATAGCAAGTGAGTGGAGGTCAGAGAAGAACCTCTGAGTATTGGTCTGCTCCTTCTACTTAAAATTTTTTAAAAATTTATTTGCAAGCAGAGAGAGATAAAGAAAAGAGAGACACAGAGAGAATGGGCATACCAGAAACACTGCAAAAGAACTCCAGATGCAGGTGCCACTTTGTGCATCTGGCTTTATGTGGGTACTGGGGAATTTGCAAGGCAAGAGCCTTAACCATTTAGCAATCTCTCCAGTCCTCCTTCTACTTCTTTTAGACAGGATCTCTCTTGTTGTGTGTCACTGGGAGAACTAGACCAGTTAGCCTGGGAGCTCTGGGTTTCTCCTGACTCCACCTGCCTTTGCCATAGTTACGTAAGGATTAAAGACATGTGCCACTTTTGTGTCCATTTTTACCTGGATTCTGGGGATCCAAACTTCAGTGGGTAGGCTTGCAGAGCAAGCAACTGCAACCACTGAGCCATTCCCCAGCCCAAGAAACTGTTCTAAAATGTAATGTGTGATCTCTCCATGTATTCATTCATTTATTCTTTCACTCACTCGCTCACTCACTCACTCACTCACTCACTCACTCACTGGTGTGTCCCTAGATTTCATATTATCATTAAGTACCTGACTTTCTCAGGCTCAGTGACATGTGGGTGATCTTTGCCCTCACAATTTCCAATGGGAAAGACAGACAGAAAATAAAAACTTTGAAGAAGAACAATGGGCTGAAATAATGGCCACACTTGTTAGTGAAAAGTGCTGGGAATGACAGCTGGGAGGGGCCCAAGGACACTGCCCTGTGATGCTGAGGCCACTGGCACACCGAGGGCACATGTGTCTCCTCTCAGTGAGAGACAGAAGTCAGTCAGTTCAGTAATAACATTTTAACCAAATTCTCATGGCTCTACTGGACAAAGGTTTTTAGTTGATATTTCCAATTAGCATAATATAACTTGTTTTGCATGCAAGGCAAATATTAGATATGCAGACTTTATTACTAAATCTCTAGTTCAGTGGGGAGAATACAGAGTCTCCAGAGCTGGAGAATATGTTACTTTACATGGAAAAGGAAGTTTGACAGATGAGACAATTATTATAGGACTGGAAATGAGGAGAATATTCTGGACCACCTGACTGGATGCAATCTAACCACACAAGCCCTTAGAAACAGAAGTCAGGACTTGGAGAGAGCAGGAGACAAGCTGAAAAGCAGGTGGGGATGGCTCTCAGTGGATGGTTGGCATGAATACAGGACCTCAGTGCTACAGCCTCAGGAACCAGGTTCTATCAATGATCAAATGAACAAACTGCTTGCTTCCTGAAAAGACAAGAAGGTGGATTGCTTTATGGAGTCTGAATGGGAGCTGCCCAGTCTTTCAGCTCCATCAACGTAGCTTAGGGGATCAAGTAGGTCTTTCACCCACAGAGCTGAGAGCTGATAACTTTGTGCTGCTCTAAAGATCTGTGACAGAAATCCAATAGCTGTGACTTTTTATGTGGCAAAGGCCAGGGACTCAGAGATATAAATATTTATCAAATACAACATCATTTTTCCTGTCCTGCCTTCGAGAATTAAGCTGGAGTGAAGAGAAAGAGCCACTTCACAGGCGTGGAGGGGGTCCTTGAACCCACAGCCCTTGAGCTCGGTGTTGTTTCTTCAGGGGTTGTGGATGGAGTGAACAAGTGGCCTTGTATCTCTCTGCTCCCTTCATAGAGTATCACAGGATTGGGAGGAAGCTGGTCCAAGGCCATCAGCCTAACACATTTGTAGTTTCTTCTAACCAGAAAATGAAAAGGGTTAACTGAGGGGCGCCCAATTTTCTGGGATCATTTGCTCTGAGATTCATTTTGCATTCTCAACTTCCAAAGTCTTCACCTATCCCCAACAGTTAATGCTGTGAGAATAGATGACAGAAAGGGACAGTTCAGCGAAACCTTCAGAATTCTCATGGAATAACAGGGGTGGAGGCATGTGTGCTTCAAATTCCGGCACTGGGACTCATCTGCCAAGTGGTGAGCTCCAGCCTAATGACAGATTGTCTGGGACAAGGTGGATGGCATTCCTGAGAAATGACACTCAAGATTGTTCTCTGACCTCTACACACACACACACACACACACACACACACACACACACACGAATTATCACACTGGCTAAGTGCTTTTATACACACTGTATGTTGAGGTGGTAAACTCAGGGTGTATTAACAGCAATGAAAAGCTCACAGCTGCCCCAGTGGTTCATAGAACTGTCACTCCTGGTGTGAAAGCTATCAGTATTTCTCAGGGACAGTCTTACTGTATTCTCTGATGTGTTGTTACTAATCTCTCTGGTCATGTCTGGCCACAGGATTTGTTGTTCCTTTTTCCTAAATCATATCCACCCGTCATTTCTCTGTATTTGTTATATTTTTTCATTTTGTCTTCTGCCTGATTGTTGAGGGACTGATGACATCTGGCCCTTCACTCTCCTCTCGCAAATCCATTGTAGCCTCAAGTTGGAGATGTGAGAGTGAAGATTTTGGCTAGCACTCACCCTGCACTAACCAAATGACCAAATGACAAGCCACTAATCTTTTTATATATACACTTTGAAGTTGGAGTTTGTTTTATGTGTTTCTTAATTAGATGTGCTTTTACTTCCATGAATAATGGATTGGATATGAATTATTCCCTGAAGGGGTAATGTATTGAAAGTTTGGTTCCTAAGGCAACAATGTTCAGAGATGGAAACTCCTGGGAAGTGATTGAACCTTGAGGACTCTGACCTATCAATGGTTTCTTTATTGATGGATTCTGAATTTGATAGGATTATGGGGAAATGTACAGACTAGAAGGTGGGTCCTAGTTGGTAAAGACAAGCCATTGTTCCCTCTTAAATCCCAGCATATGTTGATGGATACCTTGAATTAAGAGCCCCCAGGGATAGTCACCTTGGGGAAGAGTGGCCCACAGAGATGCCACCAGAGTGGCTACCAGTGGAAGCTTTCCCAATGGAAGGTTGAACCATGCTGGCTGCACCTGATTTATAAGGCAGATGTCAGCTCAGGTTCCCAAGAGAAAGATGGTTTAGATGCCTTACATGGTGAGGGAATAGGTTCACTAGAGGGTAGTGAGGCAAGTATAAGTGTTGAGAACGCACCCCGCTCTCTCCCTCACCGAGGAACGTGCATGTTTAGACTTCAAGGGCACATTGTATCAATGAAGGTGTCATACAATGAAGGTGTATGCATTAACTTCACCATCCAGGCTTATGTTCTGCTTCACCGGCTAGCGCTACTATTTGCCTACTGAAGGGAAACAGAGCTAAGATGCTCCTTCTTCCCTTGGCTTTCCTCAGGGTTGGCCTTCCTGTTTTGTTTCCCTCCAGAGATGAGGTGAGTACACTGATGATTCTTCATCTAATTAGCCCAGTGGTTTGGATGCACACACACCAGTTTACATGTGATGAAGGTTCATTTCCAGCAGAAGATAAGTAGAAAAGATGAGGAAAAGGGCACATCTGTCTTTGGGAATACCCTTACCTGCAGCTCTCCCAGAAGCTTGCGGAAGCCTCCTAGAAGCAGGAAGAGCTGGGGTGCTTTTATACTGAGGCATGGATACAGCTATTGTTTAACGAACAGACACTGCTTATTCAGAGGGCGGATTGTGGATATATTCTTCCTTCCCCAGGACTGACCAGCAGGGTCTGTGTGTGATTGCCCTGGGCACAATCCACCCAAAGCCCATTCCTGACACATTGCTTTCTGCAATGCTTAGATGCAGCCTCTAAATAGGCAATATTCGGGGCACAGACTCGCAGGCAAAGTAGTGTTGACTTGGAGCAGTGTGTTCAAGCTTGCCAGTTCACCTGAGTAGGAGCCATCAAGATGAGGTTCTCATTTACTTGTGAAAGTCCTATTGTCATAAGTGAGTTGAGGGCACTGGGGAGATAGCGTTCCACACAAGCATTAGGGCCTGAGTTTGGCTCATGCCTGTAATTACAGTGACAGGAAAGTAGAGACAGGCAGATCCTTAGAGCTGGCTTGGCTAGGTAGTCCAGCTGAATGAGTGAGCTGCAGCTTCAGGGAGAGATCTGTCTCAGAAAGGTAGGGAGGGCAGCAGTTGAAGAAGACAATGGACAATGACCTGTGATCTCTTCACCCACATCTCCACATGTGCACACACTGCTGCACCCACATGTATCCACGCATATGCACTCATGCACGCACATACGCACACCTGACCAAAAAAAATGAGTTGAGGAAGGAGTTATGGCTTGATAATGGTGATATAATTTCTATTATTCTTACTAATTCTGACTCCAGTTTTGACACTCTCAACCCAGTAAATTCTCAATGTTTCCAGGCATGCGCCAAAATGATCAAGAAAAGCACACACTGAAAACAGCAAGTCAACAATTTCCCATCTTGAAATTCTGCCCGTTAGTAAATTTGCTTGAAGTAGTGAACCCCCTACTGATTCAGAGTGGGCTCAGTGGTGTTGACACAAAACCTTCCCAGAGCAGCTGCAAGTAGGGGAGGGAGGCCACCCAGGTGAGGTTCCCCAGTGAAAGTCTGAGTTTGGGAAGAAGCCAATGAACTGTCCTGCAAAAGACAGACAGCTAAACCTTTTTCAGAAACAAATAAAAAACAATCAAGGTGTGTGTTTGGGTGGGTATGTGTGCACATGTGTACACACATATGCATACTAATATATATTAACTCTATAAATGGCAACATATGTGTTTGATTCAGGGAAGCAAAGTACTGGGGATCTCTTGGCATCCATATATCTACTCTGACATGGACCCCAAGTCAGCTCAAGCCCAGTGTCTAGAGGGAAAGGCTGTAGGCAAGAGCTCCCCTCCTCCTCTGGCCCAGGCAGGAGTGAAAATGCTGCTGTGTGATGTAGGTGTGCTACATTCACAGCTGAGGTACTTAGCAACTCTATGTGCTGCTGACAAGCTGACGGTCTTTTCAAGTCACAACTGCTAGTTTCTAAATGTGAAGTTTGCATCCTCCCTGTCCTGCACATGCCTCTTACATTTCCTTCAGAATGGAGGACAGAGAGGATGTCAAATTTCTTTTTTGATATGGGCAGCTTCTGTTTTCAGTAAATGAGTTTTTAAAACATCACTTTTCCATTTTCTTCGACCTTGGAGAGGATGGATATGTATTCATACCTTAGAACTTAACCCAGCATGAACCAAGTAGCTGTCATTTTTTAAATTCCATTATACTTAATTATGTAAATCATCAAATCTCATTAATAGGTTTAGTAACCCTTCCTCACTTCACTGTTCATGCCTAATTCAAGAAAATCAAGTAATTATGATTTTAATGTGACTTCAATGATTTAAATTGCAATGAAATTATAATTTCCATTTGTATTCCTAACTAAAACTCTCCTTTGCATTGTGCAAGGATCCCTAGTAAATAGTGAGGAATGATATTTGTACATACCCTGTGTCTGCATCATGAGGAGGGATTATTCTGAAATGAACTTTTGTTGGAAAAGCAAAGGGAAGAAACAGACACGCACTCATGAGCTCACAGTGACTGTCATAACTGCACAAGACCCACACAGTACTGGCCCATCACCACTGCATCATGGATGATGGAGGGGGACATGAGGCCCCACTTCTCCCTGAGGAGTTATGTGCATTTAATGGCTCTGGGGGAATGGGAGATGTTTTCTTCAGTGGTGCAGTCACTGGTAGGACTCAAGTGCTCTGATGAATAACTCCCTTCCATTCTCATGCAGAAAACCCTAATTAAGTTCAGTGGGATGCATACACTCATGGAAAAAAAAAAGATCAAAGTAGAAGACAGACTAGTTGGGAAGAAAAAGGGGTTCAGTGGAGGGATCATAGGGTCAAAAGGAGGTAACAGGAGGGGAATATGATCAAAGTACATCATATACCCATATAAAGTTGTCAGTGAAAATTCACAAATGAAAGAAATGGACATATCTTGAGTCCGTGAACTCCTAAAGCTCTGTGGCCTCCCAGCCTGTGTGTCTGAGGCAGCACCATGCATGATGCATGATGCTCTTGGGACCACCATGCCTTGCTACTGCCTACACATCAGTTGGAGAGCTTCCTGAGCAATGTCCACAGCATGGGACAGGCAAGGCTACCCATTGACCACGTTACCCATAGGTTCCTGCCAGGGAAGCTGCTTCTTACAAACACATAGAGGTGGATTCAGGTAGACACCAAGGAAGAGTGTTCTTCTCTTTGGGGAAATCACTGATTGACACGTCATTCAGAAGTCATGATTTGGTGAAAATAGCCATAAGTCTATACATCATATGTGGAGACCCCAAACTGATATGGGTATCTGTAGCAGTAAAGACCAGAGAATTCTGGATGAAAGCGTTTGTGGTTTCTTTTTGATACAAAATCAATAATGTGTGGGTTTCTGTGAGATGCTCCTGCCCATCAAGGTCATCAGGAGTCAGAAATAAATGGAACCTGGTTAAAGGATCTATTGCCCTTTAGAATGATATGTCACACTTAGGTTCAGTAAATGTCTATGACAACCTCTATACCAAAAGTATAGAAAATTATTCAGATAGGATGCTATCAAAATCATTCACATTTCAAAACATTTCTGTACAAGTGAGTGTCCGTAGTTAATTTGTACATAAAGCACTGCAACAAAAGTTTTTAGAAATTGCTCTTTTAAAAATTACTCCTTGGTACTTGTTTTAAATTTAAACTGTGTTTTGTCATTATTACAAAGCAATATATGTTCTTTGACAAAAAATTGGAATATAAAACCTAAGAAAATGAAAATAAAACACACACAATAATCTAAAAAAAAAAATTACTCCTTGGTGTGCAATCAAAATTTTAAAACAGTTTTGTTTTCTTTGTTTGGATATGTCCTCCCTTTAAATATTGTTGTAATGCTGCTGGAACTTTTGACTGTTTTTCCACAAAGTTTGCAGCCAAGGAAGACACGGGCATTTTGTTTCCCAATTGACTTCAAAAGGAGAGTAAACATAATCTGGGGCCTTAGTGTTCAAATCTGGAAGTTGTTTCCAGAGCATTTCATCCCCAAGAGCCATCTTGAATATGAAGAAACACATTAACCTCAATAATGCCATATTTATGTTTCCTAAACCCAAACTAAGGCTTTGTGACATGAAAAGTACCCGTGCTCCTACAGAAATCTGGAATAAATGGCTTGAGATGCAGCTATGCCAGAAATTCTAGGAACGGGGCTGGGGAGAAGGCTCAGAAGTTTAAAAACAGCTGCTTGCAAAGCTTGTCAGCCCAGGTTCAATTCCTTGTACCTTCATAAAGTCTGACAGGAAAAAGTAGCTCATGCATCTGGCATTTGTTTACAGTGGCAAACACACGCACACACACACACACACACACACACACACACACACACACACACACACACACACAACTAAGTAATTAAAGAAATCCCAGGAAGACTGAAGGCATTTAGAAGAGAACTTGCCTGAAACATAATGTTTCTGCTTTCTGTCCTGGGTGTACGTGTCCTGCTTCCTGTCCTTGTATGCCCTTGTTTGCAATTCTTGCTCTCACCATTCTATTTTTTAACTTTTCTTTCCAAGTGTTTCCTGACCTGCTCCTGTCTACTTAGTTGGATTATATTCCCTGACCATTTTCCCCACATTGATGCTACATTGATTGTATCTCCCTGGAACCACTGAATTTTATCTCTCTATACACCAAGGGTGAAAACCATTTGCCAATCATCTCTGATTAAATACTTGGATGTAATCTCTCTTCCCTTTTCTCTACTAGCCTCCAGAAGTGTGATTGAAACATACATGGTATACTCTATGAATCACCAGGAATGGACCATGAGAATAGACCTAATAATATCATTGGTCCAAAAAAGGATTAAATAATGTAAGGAGGAATAGCAAAAGTAGTACATGGAGTGTTTGCCTACTTACTAGTTTAGTCTTTCACTGGTGCACCCAGTTCTGAATTTGCTCCATGGTTCACCAAATAGCCAGTCATTTATTTACTCATTCATTACACATTTATTGCTTGGTGAAGAAGAAATGAAACTAAAGTTGGTGGTGTTGTCTTAGCAAAACCTTCCCTACCCTGAAATTCAATTCCCAAAGGATAGTACTAAAGACTGAACTTCTGTGGTGCTGAGCCCTGCACCTAGCTTCTGGCATGTCTGACAGAGATGTGCTTCCTTCTTCCCCTCTCCTTCTGTCCACTGCACACACACCACCTCCCACTCAGTTTTCTTTTTACATGTATATGCACATACATGCACATGTAAGGCATTTCCCCCCATACACACACACACACACACACACACACACACACACACACACACACGCCACACATATACAGAGACACAGTGCTGAAAACACCAGAGCTCACATCAGCAAGTTCTCAACGCTATTCTGGAGTTGGCTGGTTCTTTTAGGTGGATGAGCTAAAGAGCTGGAGAATGCGTTTAGTCCCAGGAGAGAGGCCAATGCAGATTTTCACCATTAGAACCTCTGAGCTTGGTTTGAATACCACCTCTTTGTAGCTAAGACCTATGACAAAATCTGTGAGTCACTCAGTCTAATGACTCAACCTATTTTTGCCTGCTGGGGTAAAATGGAAAGAGACACATGACTCCCTGCAGATTTTCAAATTGTCCTTTCTCTGTATTTTCCAGTTCACATCCCTGGTGTCTGAGCAAACAAGAAAGATGTCTGTTTCTACCTGGCAATGTTCACCTTCAAAGAGAACATGAAACACAGCTTGCTTACATCAAAGGAAAATCAAAATTTGCAGATACAGGACATTCGTCACACAGGCCCTTGAGTTATGTGACACGTATAGCCTGAAGCACACCTGAGTGTAATTCCCACTTCAGAAGAGAACAGTTAAAGAATCACCAACAGGAGGTGGTCCACACAGCCTCCTGTGCTTGTTCAAGGCTGATAGTGTATAAGCCATGCATCATTGAACAGACGCCACACACGGGGTTACAGCACATGCATGGCACAGGTGAGGAACTGACAGGTGTTGTGAGTTGGCCATGGTTAAGAGCTCTGCACCCAGGGTTCCCTGGAAGCACACATGCCAGCAACAAAACAGTACTGGATTGCTTGTGATTGAAGCCTCATTCAGCTCTCCTGTCATGGTTTATGGGTCTGTTGAATGGGACAGGCTCACCTGGAGCTCATCTCACCAAGCCTACCAGGATCTTCCAGCAATACTAAATGTGATAGTGCTTGCTGATCTCTGGAGCAGCCTACTCTCTGCTGAAGCCATATGAAATGGCTCTCCATGTCCAGAAAGGATGGTTTAGGCTTTGTCTAGAGATTTGCCCAAGCAGGATGTGTTTGTCTCCCTGAAGCACACTTTCAAAACCATTAAAGTACATCTGTCAGAGTGAGAAATTGGCAGGAAAAGTGTATACTGAAAACCACACACATATACTTACACAGATACACACATAAACATATATGCATGCCCACTTATATACACATACACACATAGACACACAAATGCAGTCATGCACATACCCACACACTCCCCACCAACACAGAATTCCTAGGCAGTTACTGGAAACTGCCTATTTTGTAGATATATTTTGACTCTTCAATCACTCATTTACCAACCATATCTAACGGGTCTTCTCTGTGCCTGACCAAGTCTCAGGTGTCAAGGAGCTGATATCCCAGCAGATGATCACAATTCACCTGTCTGCCCTAAGTCACCAACTCCCTGAAATGACAAGTGGCTATTAAACCAATGAAAGAAAAATATGCATGACCGAGGACTAGCTGTCACTTCCTTTAACAGAAGGCACAAAGCTCAGAGAAAGAGACACGCCAGTGCAGGCCCTGCCATTCGATGGCAGGCTGCTTCTGGAGAAAGCCATCCTGGTAAAAATAACGCAAATTCAAAACTGTGGGAAAGTGGACCATTTAGCGTCCCTGACTTTCCTCCTCGGCACACCTGTGTTTGCCTGCTGTTGGACAAAATCATCTCGAAAAAAAGCCACCTGGCTGCCTCCTGTGCTATCCATAACCCCTTCCCACATGGATTGATCCAGTGTGCCCACTGAGGAGGATACCCAGTGGATTGGGGACAGGGAGGAGGGAAATGGGAATATCAACACAATATTTGCTCATTTAATGTATCTAATTTTGGACAATAAAGATAAAATAAAATAAAAGAGAATGACAAAAAATCCCGTTTTGTAATGAAGTGCCAGACATCTTGTGGATTCATTCAATGCCAGTCTCTGAGAGCTGCTGGCTGGGCAGTGATGGGGCAGGTTGCTTGTTCCCTGGTGCTCGTGGGCTGTGCAGCTTCTCTAGAGTATCTTGCTGCCCATTGGCAGCTGGGGAAAGGATCAGAACTCAGAAAGCACGCGTTTGAAAGTTCAAAATATACTTTCAAAAGTTGTGTCACTGTGTTTTGTCCCAGTAAAACAAGAAGAAAATATCACAAATAAAGTATATGTAAGCAGGGAGCATCTGTACACATAGACATTTGTCATTCTGAAGATTTCCAAACATTTTCATCAGCATTCTCTTCACCAGTGACATAGAGTCCACAGACGTTCAACTTTGAAAGGAGTAATGGCATGGGTCCTTTCCAGGCTCAAAGGTTGTATTCATGAGTTTTTCATCAACATGACCAAATACCTGACAAGGAACAGTTTAGAGGAGGAAAGATTTGCTTTGGATCATGAATTGAGGGTACCATCCATATCAGAGCACAGCAAGGCACCAGGCAGCTCTGGCGGCAAGAATATGAGGCTGCTGGCTCATATCTAGGAGACCCAGGAAGCAGAGATAGGATATAAGGTGGGTTGACTATAAACCTCAAGACCATTTCCTTAGAGATCTGTTTCTTCTAGCTGCAGTCTACCTTCAAAAAATTCCACTACTTTCCAAACAGTGTTCAAACATATGAGACTATGGGGATTGGGGAGCAATTTACTTACACCCTGAAACAATGGGTAGGAATACACTCAGGGAACCCCAGACTCACAAGCCTTATAGCCTTTTCTAACCAACTTTAGAGTCTATAAAGTGAAAAGGAAAGATAGAAGATTATCCCAGAAATTTCAGTTATGCAAAGAGTTAATCTGCATGGAAAATCCTTGTTTCACCCTCTTGCAATTCCTAGACCTACAAACAGTTGTCCTGGCAAGAGATCTTACCACTCTCTGTGGCACCCTACCAAAAACTACACTCGAGTCTACTGTACCTGCATTACAAAGGGGGCAGAATGTTATTCCCTGGGAAAATCATTGGCAGTGGAAGGGGGCCCAAGGATAAAGTCAGAGAGGTGATCTTAGTATGACACTATGCTGAAGAAGAGTTATGATTTGTCCTGATATGTACAGAGTATTCTAGACATGCTCTTCTAATAAAAGTTGAAATTAACTTTACTAAAAAAAAAAGGCAGGGGGAGATCTGGGAAAAAGTAGCATGGAACTGTGACCTGAACAACTAGGCATGAATAATGAAGATGGGCGCGGACGCTGAATGAAGAGATGAGAATCGACCCAAATAATGTGGCTACGGATTCAGGTGATCATGCACCTGGGGGCTTCATTCTGCCTTTTAATGACTTTTGAAGCATCCCAAATTGTCACCATTTGGATTCTTCTAAACAGCATGTGCCAATATGCTGCCTCACAGGGCAACTGTGGGAACCCTTGAGTTAATATGCTAGGAAAGCTTATTATTCCAGGGATGAGAGGATTCTGAGGAACATGAGATACTATCAAAGCTGAACATATTTAAAGCTCTGGGATTCCAGTGGGTTTTCCTTCTTCGATGCATTCTGAATAGTTTAAATGGCTCCAGCATGACTTTGAAGCTTTATTAAAGATGGCTAGGAGATCAAAAGCACCAATACCACATGCATGGAGATGTCACTAAGAAGGACAATGTGCAAAGCCGTGCTGGCAGGACACGGTTTTGATTACTAAAGAACCTTTTCCAAGATAGCTCAACTTAACACATGAAAACCAGGGTTTGGGTGACAGTACTGTGGGTAGGAGCACTTGCAAAAACATGAGGACCTGAAAGGGCCTCAATTCAATTCCCAGCACCCACATAAAAACCACATTCCTGTCACCCTAGTTCTGAAGGAGAGCAGAGACAGGGGCAATCTCTGGGGCATGTTGGTCAACCAGACTGACCAGAAAGTCACAATTCCATCTTCAGGGAGAGTCTCCATTTCAAAAAAAAAAAAAAAACAATATGGAAAAGCAAAAGAGGAGAACAATCAACATTCTCCTCTGGCCTCTGCTCCAGTGTGCACAGGGCGAATGCATCTGCACATACACACACACTACATAGAAACACACCACCCTCCAGTGTGCATAGGGTGAATGCATCTGCACATACACACAGACACACACACACACACTATAGAAACACACCACCCTTCAGTGTGCACAGGGAGAATGCATCTGGACACACACATACACTATACAGAAACACACCACCCTCCAGTGTGCACAGGGTGAATGCATCTGCACATACACACACACACTGTACAGAAACACACCACACATATACTACACATGCACACACATGCCAATAAAGAAATGAACAATAGAGATTTCTACAAAGAACTAGGAAACAAAACAAAAAAAAAAACCCAATCTTTCCATCATTAAAATTAGCAGGCATTCATATGCAAGCTGCCGAGTTGGAGGGAATTCATGCCTAGTACTGAGAACTCTTCAAAAATCTATGGCTTAGAGGTCATATATCCCAGAGGGAAGCCTCCACCATCCTTGAGCTAAACAGAGACATTATGTTCATTTAAAAAAACAAAGTTTATATGTTTAAGACCTTTGATTAATGCTGTTCTCACTTCCTGGCCAACATGTTACTTTCTCATAGATTTTCCTCCTGCTCACAGTACAGATGCTGTTTCCTCTGAGTTAATGTAAGATTTCTGGTTATTAGTGAACATGTTAAATACATGTGACAGATAGTTAAGATTCTTCTGTGAATCAACTCCAAATGGTTTTCTTGCTGATTTTACAAGTTCTTCAGGGCCACGTAAAGGACTCAGTGGTATGCACTGTGTATACTGTGGAATATTATTAACAAGAATGAAATCCTGTCATTTTCAGTGAATGGGAGGAACTGGAAACACTACACACTTTACTATGATAATAGGTCTTCTTATTTATTGTGAAAACTTTACCATCAATTTTGTTTCTTCAACCACATACACATATAGTATAACAATATTGTCTTCTTTCTTTTCCTTATTGATTTTCACTTTTTCCTACTATTTCACACTAAAACAACCAAGTACCATCTTAAGTGCTGAAGTGAGGTCAGTAGCCTAGTTATATTTCTGATCTAAATGAAATGTTTCCAATATCTCACAACAGAGTATGATGTTTGATGTAGGGTTTTAGTAGATGCTTTTTTTTCAACATGACCAAAATAAAAGAATCATCCATCCATTGCACATTAAGCCTCATTTGTTTAATGATGAATAGCTATCAGGTTTTATGAAATCATTTTCCCATGTCAAAAGAGATGAAAGAATATATTTCTCCTTTGATCTCTTAGTGCCACAAATCACATTGAAATCTTACCTTTTTATGCTCATGATAATTTTCCTTTTTAAACCAAAATAATAAATGCATCGATCTCAGAAAGTGAACAGTGAACACAGCAGTAACAATGCCACAATAGTATCAGCTTCTGGTGTAAGCAGCCCCTTTTTCTCAGGCCAGCCACTTGCAAAAGTGGTGAATGCTAATACCATCTCATAAACATGGAAGGCCAGAACCTTGTTTCCTTTCAATCCCAAGGAAAGTGACTCTATCTGTGTGGTGTGAATCAGATGTCCCCTATAAAGTTATGTGTTATGAATCCTTGGTCCCCATCTGGTGACAGTTTGGGTGGTGGGAAGTTGCTGGCTGAGTGAACAGGCTTAGGTTTGTTATAGCCCAGCTCCCCCTTGCTGGAGTTTGGCTCACTCTCCTGTTGCTGTTGTCTGCTGTGGCAGAGGTGATGTCCAGTCTCTGCTCATGCCATGCTTCCCCTCAAGACTGTAGGCCAAAATAAAAACTTTCTTCCCATCAGCTGCTTTTGGTTGGGTGCTTTGTCCCAGCAACAAGAAGGTGACTTCTACCCTATTCTCTCTGCCCACAGTTTTCAATTTTAAAATTAAGAGTTGGCACAATGTTGATTATTATTAGACAAATGTTAGACCTGATTTGCATATTATAGTTCTACTGGGGTTAAGGGGCAAAGTCAAGCTATTTTTTGAGGAACTCAGCCACTAGAAATACTTTTTTACTTAAACCATTTTATAAATTGAGATCTATGGTGATTTTTTATCATTCTTTTTCTTTTGGGATTAGATATAAGTACTTTTTAAATAATGTCATAGCTGTTATACACAAATAGGAAAATTAAATTAATTCTAAAAATAAAATTTATCTTTATAAAAGCCATGTGCAGCAGTAACAATTTTTAATCATTTATTTTTAATCATTTTTAAATACCTCAATTTTATTATTAAACTCTCTCATGCAATAAACTTTCACAATTAAAATCCACTTCCTTTGTTCCAGAGACAATGAACTCTCATAATTTGATGTACAACTTTACTTTTAATGCATGCATGCACTTGAATAAAATTTAAACTGCTTGGATTCTTCTTTGCTTTCTCCACTATTATGCAAATACTTTTTGCAGTGTTCATGAATATTATTTTAAATTACAGTTTCAGTGATAGCAGAGCCTTTCATCGCTTAGCAGTCTCCTTCACTCGGATGCCTGTCTTATATTTAAGCAATCAATATAGCAGATAATCATATGCATTTTGCATGTTTGCTATTTGCTTATTTATTAATTGTAATTTTGACACATATCTTCAAACACAGACTTTGAGAGGAAATTGCTCTGATGTCATACACTATCATCCTGCTGATGCCCTGCATCTGTTTTTCATGAAACTACTAAATTTTCCAAAACATAACAAGCTTGTGAAAGATCTGTCCAATGAATCTATGAATGCATGTGTGAATGTGAATGCAGAAAGAAATGCAAACGGGAAAATGCCAATGCAAATTGGAGGTGCTTTAACCCTTTTTAAATACTGCCAAACTCTCTGAGGAAAGGAATATCCAAATTAAATTCTTCCAAGGACCTGTCAATCAGGCCAGGCTGTTCTGCATTGTAACAACAGACACTGCTGTTTGAGAGTCTGACACACAAAGAAGGCTCTCTCCTTGTCCTCTTGTCCCTGCCAGGGAAGGGCAGCTGAGCTTTGGTCTTCTTGGTCATTAGGAGTCTAAGATGTGGTGGCAGCATCGCCCATGTGCACCTGACCTTGGTGAGATGTGCTGGGGCCACATGTCTAATGTGGTCTCAAGCCTTTATGAAATGGGATGTGAGCCACTTTTGCCCACACCTGTGCTCCAGAGTAAGTTACCGGGCCACATCTACCTTCAAGAACAAGAGGGCCCCAAAGAGTAGAACAATTAAAGACTTCATGATGTGGTGAAATGTGAAATGCTCCCCATGGGCCCTAGTGTTTGAACACTTGGCCTCCAGATGGTATCACTCTTTGAGAAGGTTGTGGAACCTTTAGAAGGTGTGGCCTTGATAGAGGAAGTGAGCCCCTAGGGGCAAGTCTTTCAATTCTATAGCTCAGTCCCACTTCCTTTTTGTCCTCTGCTTCCTCACTGAAAACATAATGTGAACAGCTCTGCTCCTGCAACTGTGTCTTCCTGCTGTGAAACACCCCCTTTAAATTTTAAGCTGAAGTTGCTTCTCATCAGGTATTTGCACCCAAGAATGACAGACGAACTAATTCAGCAAGACTGAGTATGTAGATATGTGAAATAGAGGCACAAACCATTTACTGATGAAAATATTGAAGAAATGCATTTTGAACGCAATTCTTCGGTATGCATATAATTTTACCATTCTCTAAAGATGAAAGTAAATTTGTAAATTGAGATGAATGTGCTTGTTTGTTTTTATGTCAAGAACTAAATCAGTAAATGTTTGACACAGGATCACAGGGAGCATCTTTGATGTTTTCCAGATTGGACAAGTGTTACAGTCAGTTCTTGTCGCTGGCACAAAGAACCTGACCGAAAGAAGCTTGTGGAAGGAAAGGGTTTATTTTGGCTTACAGACTTGAAGGAAAGCTCCATCATGGCAGGAAAAACAATGACATGAGCAGAGAATGGACAGCTAGAAGGTGACTGTCATTATGTATAGTGGTTGGCATACTGGTTGGCATTTCAGGAAATATATAGGTGTGTGTGTGTGTGTGTGTGTGTGTGTGTGTGTGTGTGTGTGTGTTAAAATTTTGAGCCTAGCAATTGTGCAATGGAGGAGCCTGGGCCTGGGGGAGACAATCAACAGCTATTAAATTCGGCCAAATATTCCACTCAGTGAGGGGGAACCCTTGATTGGAACCTGGGATTCAGGGCGATATGCACCAGATCCCATACTCATGGGCTCCCAAGAGAAGATGCACTATGCAAGTGTCTGCCGGGGAGGCTTTTGAAAATAGAAGCTAGGTAATCCAGATTGTTGTATATTTGTTAACATATACTGACCTCATTCTCCGATGGAGATTGTGTTTGTATTTTTCAGGATACAGCGAGGGAGCTGTGGCCCATATAACCCTACCAACCGATTGCAGGCAGAAAGCTGAGATCCTGGCATGAGATGAGCCACCACAGTCATACGGGGGAGGATCCACATGGAACCCCACAGAGAATGATTGGATGAACAAGGGACCCACATCCATAGCCATTCAATCAACAAAGGATAAGCCAGTGTGACAGAAACCAACGAATCTCGACACAAAAACCCCTAAGCTCACAACACCAAAGCAGCCTCAATACTCACCCACCACGACTCAGGGAACTGAGCGGAAGAGGAGGTGGAAAGATTATAAGAGCCGTGGTGGGGGAGAATAGCAGAGACTTGGCAACCCACAGTAACAACACACTTGGGTCATGAGAACCCGGCTGAAGACTGGGCTATCCATGGTTCCCTACCACAAAGACTGATACAGATGGCCCACGGAGGAGGATTTCCAGCTGACTGGGGATGGGGAGGGAGGGCAACTGGGAATTGGGGATAACAACTCATGGTTGGCCCACTAAACAATGTAACTCATTATGGACAATAAAGAAAAAAAATTTTTTTGAGACTAAATAAAGGTAAATGGTTTCATTAGCACTTAGTGTCTTCCATGAGATGGATCACTGGGAGAGAATGCGTTCAGCAGAGGTCTTTCTGCACTTGTAGTCAGTTGGAACTAGGAAATATAAAGTACAATATGAGAGAGAGGAGATGGACGAGAGGAAGCCTGGACTACCAGTGTGGCTGCTTCCAACAAATAACCATGAAGAGTTGTGTGGAGAGACATGTGAAGACATGTGGAGCATCCTGTTCTCCTACGACATAGACACCACCTTCAACCCTGTGCTGCAGATGTTGCCTTCAGTGCCACCTCCCTCTCTCTAGTCTGTGGGCTGATGTGATTCACTGAGAAAATCTATAAACTCAGAAGCACAGATTGTCAGAAAAATAGAAAAAAATCCTTTCAACCCACAAGGAGCATTTGGATTCAGCTCACTTCAGGCATGAGCATATGGTGAGCAGGGCCTTATCATGATTTATATTCTGTCACCTCCTGTCGTAGACAGCCACACACTGCTGGGATAAATTTCCAAACCAGGCACAGTTTATGGAGGAAAGGATTTATTGAAGTTACATATCCAGGGAAAGTTCCATGATGGTGAAAGAGGTTGGCCTCCTTTCACAGGTCCAAGCAGAGAGAAACACCCATCAGCAGCAATTCCAAAAGCAAGCAAGTACACTCAGAGTGCAAAACACATCAGGGAACTCCAGGCATGAGCTCAAACTGCTCTTTGCATACCTACAGCCAGAATTCCAAATCTACCCCCAACACCCAGAAACACCTTAGGACTGGAGCCTAGGATCTGGCCTAGGAGACACCCCTTTCAGCCAGGCAGCTGAGAAAAACTTTAATAAACTCTGAATCTATTGGAGGACATCCATTCAAACTACCACACCTACCAAGGCAGTGTGTCCACAGGAAGATGTATACCTGGATGATTTCTTAGTTAGGAAGGTGCCAACTGGTACACTATGATCAAAAAAAATCTGGAAGGTGAAAGGTGAAATTAATTTTGGGGGAAAATGCCCATTATGGTTGTTTGAGGATGCTCCAATCTTAAAGATCTTATGAAAATCCTATGTGAGAACATTAATTATAAGCAACCAACATCTCACATAAAGACACTGTGTTGAGTAGATGATTCATACCATACCATAGCGGCTCTGCCACCTTTCCCCAGGATAGCAGATGTGAGGTGCATTCCTCATGAGTTTCTGACACACCACCAATATGTCTCCACAGCTAGTGATATGTCCCTCCTGCCCTTCCCCCAAGAAAGAAGGACTCTGGTTGTGAAGAAATGGATGACTGCTACCCACCCATAATGAGAAAGCTAATAAAGAAAGAATTTTTAGCAGGATAAGTGGCTTCTTGAATAAAAGATTTCTTTATTGCTTCATGAATCACCATTAAAAGCTAATGTCATGGGGCTGAGCAATTGTCAGCAGTTCAAACAAAAAAATCCTAGGAAATGTCTCAGAATATTGCCTGCTGCTGCCATCGGTCAGGTCAGATAGATACCTACGAAATGTGCTGGTATGTCCACTCTGTCTCAAGAAACCAGACCCAAGTGCCTCCTGTGTGCCGCTGATATTGGTGCCAGGCCAGTTTGCCAATGGTGGAATGGCTGTTGGTGAGAACGGAGGCGAACGTGCTTGGCTCACAATTCAGAGTCAGGATTCAATTACAGGGAAAGAACAGGGAAGAAAACCAAAACAAAACCACCAGACCCCAAGCAAGGCAGAGATGGATGGGGAGGGGAGAGAGGTGTCCTGGTGGGGAACTGGGTCCGTGGAGTGTGTCCCCCACTCCTCCACATGGATGCAAGATTCCTGCAGCTTCCAGTGTCCTGCATGAAGACTACCCACTCTGAGGCAGCCTGATGCACAGAGAACCCATCCAGTGCTCAGCTACAGATGTGGTCCAGGAAATCCCTGGGAAATTCCACAGTGGGCTGTGGGAAGCAGGCCTGCGGGGCTGCATGCTAATCACTGTTTCTAATTAGGAAAGGTCTTCGGGCTGACTCAGGTCCAGGGATCATGCCCACTGCGCAGCACTGATTGGGCTGAGCAGATCCTGTCCTGATGGGAAAAGGCTGGCAGATGCCCCCACCAGGTGCTTGGACAGGACGGGACAGGACAGGACAGAGCCTGCCAAACTGCCGTGTGTTCCCTCTCCTGCACCAGGAGGACAAAGAGGTCACCTGTGAGACTCCTGCTTCTCAAACAGTCCTAGTAGGATCTCTTAGAATGTTGTGGTGTTTAGAACACAGGGGACCGCAGCGAGGATGAGGTGCAACCTGTCTTCTGCAGGAGAACAGGTCTTTTGGAAAAATGTCATCTAATAATCTCAAAATCTGAATTGCTGCCTGGTGACCCCAGGGTCTCTAAATAAAGTGAATGTCCTCCATGCTCTGCAACAGAACTTCCTCCTTGAACTCAGAGCTCAGGCAGGGGCTACCAAGCAGAGTCTTTCCAGGGGAACCATCTCCAGCTGGCCATACAGACTTGAGCATGCAAAGTTTGGAGAACGCACCTTCACCTTGGCCTCCACTCTGCTGCCTTGTCCACTGCATCAGGTGGAAGCCTGCAGTATGACTGTGCCCCTGCCTCTAGCAGGCACGAGACCCCTCATCTCTGTAGCCTGTGTACTGAGCACAGTATCTATCACATATCACAGGCCTCCTTCAGTGTGTGGGCCCCTGACAATCCAAAGGCAGGAAGATAAAGAGACCCCTGGTGGGAAGAGCTCACACAGACCCTCTTAGAAATTCCTCCATAGTTTAATGCCTCCTGGAATGGACTCTGTCCTGAGGTAGATTGCTAAGAGAGGCTATCACTCAGCTAGTCACCGGCCACTGTGGCATAATGCTGTGTCTTCTCAAGACATCAAAACAAGTCAGTGAACATGGAGGACAACTTACCACTGAGCCAAGTAAACAAAACCACATCCTAGTGACCTGTGACCCCCACCAACAGGAGCCACCCTCCTGGTGAAAGCAGTGGGGGAGGAACCCCATGCACTTCAAGCTAACAGAACAAGGTAATTTTGTAAAAGATAAGTTGTGTGAAAGGCAGTTCTGCAACCTTCCCTGATGGTTCTGGGGACTATTTTTTTTCCAGTGGAATACTAGAATCAAAAGTTCTTTGCAAAGTAGGAGTCTGGGTTTGAATGCTTGGCAGGGGTAGAGTGAGAGGCATTATATAGAGAGAGATAGTGACGTGGGAAGAGAGCAGGGAAGGGAGAGATGCCCAGCACAGACACCTCCCAATGTGGGGAAAGAACATCCATGACCATGTGAGGCCAGGAAGAGAGAACTTGACCAGAAACCCCAGCGTGTCTAGAAAAGACCACAATAAGCAGAGGCCTTGAAAAGATGCAGCCAACCACTTTAGTTTAGCTGGTCAAACATTGTGCCACATTTTAACTTACCCAGAATGTATCAGAGTTAGAAGCCCCCAGCCATACTTGTTTACAAGTATAAGAGCCAGAGTCATGCCAGCACTGCAGCCATGAGCATTTACCTAGAAGATGGGAGACCTGGGATCTAGGAATGTATGTGGACACCCACCTGGTTTCTGATCCTACTCTAGAAACACGAAGTGACTGCCAAGCTCTGCAAATCTCCACGGCCAAGCTTCAGGTGATCAAAGAGCCAGGCCTGGCCCACTGTACACGTCTGCCAGCAGGGCCACCTCCAGAATCACAGGCCATAGGAGGCAGCTGCAGGCCACGTCACCCTGTGAAAGGCATCAGGTATCCCTGAAACTTCCCTCCATGTCGCTGTACTCTCTAACAGATAACCGCTATGTGGGTTTTGGAAAAGTCATTTCATCATTATATTTAAGAGAACAAGATAAAGTCTAGATAGTATGAAAAATCAGGCAGAATGTACTATCGATTCTCCTCTCCAGGCTCAACTTAGACTTGTTTCACAATCAATTATCACCAAATCAGAAGGGAAGCCAAGCCAAGACAGTGTGTTCAGAAGTATTGACTCTTTGGAGTCTCTGGGGACCCCTGAAAGATTAGGTATTGGAGTTTTTTTCTCCCCAGCACATCTCTATTCCTCTTCCTGTCGATAGAGGTGATTTCTCTGCCCCTTCCTAAGTGCATGCCAGTGGGTCAGTTTCCAAGAGGGCATGCTGGCTGTGGGTGTCCTCACTTCTCTCCTCCCTTCAGTCATTCTTTCCACAAGGAGAGACAAACTCATCATTTTCTGAAATAGCTGACAGGGGCAGGTCATCATTTGTGTTTTACATTAGAGGAAACCTCTTAAGATGAAATGGTAGGGCAATTTTTGATTTGATGACTAAATGTTGGAAAGGAGTTCACTTCTCACAGACCTGTCAGCCACCCCTTTCTTCAGAGGGGATATCCAGTTGAAGACAGTTTGCAGGTATGTAACCTGGAGTACATGAACAGTCTGCTGGCCAAGAAGTTCCACGTTAAGCTGTGCCTTCCAGCTCTACCCCCTGTAAGGAGACCAAGAAGATCTCCACGTTGTATAGATATCTTTCAATTACATCACCCTAGTGTTTTCATTGAACACCTACTTAGGAACACCTACTGAACACTCACAGCACAGCCCTTATGGGTTGCCCATTCACTGGGTGAAGCAGCAGGGCCAGGAGCTATCTCAGCCCAGAAAGTGTTTCTGGAGAGGCCCTAGTTTGTGGCTTTGGTTGAAGTGCAGAGGGAGATTGAGCAGAGCATAAAGAGAAAACAAACACTGAATTTGAAAAGAGTGCATTGTCTTTGACTTTGGGTCCCTAATAGGTGGTAGGAGTTGGATTCATGCTTGGCCATCAGGAACTGGCCAGGGGGATGCTTTAGCATCTGAAAACACCCTGACCACTTATCTGCTTGACCAGTGCCCTTTCAAGCTAGCTAACAATCACATATTTGTTTCTTGAGGTTATTGTTTAAATGGAATTTGGACACCCTAAACAAAGTCATTCATAGACTTGAGCCAATGTCCGTGTGTCCTATAAAAATAAATTTTTATTGCTACCCACGGATAATTGCCTGTCTTTCTAAATCAAACAATTACTACTCCAAAAATTAGACATCCTGCAGAAATTTTGCATTATTTCAGGTCATAACTTTAGAAACATGTATTCAAATCTTTAAGCAACTTAGCTTCTGAGATCTACTTTGGGTATCAGAAAGTTATTTCCCTGACACTAACTCAATGGCACGATGCAAATGTGGAGAAAGAAGAAGAAAAAAAGATGTGTGTGCTGTATGACCCAGTCCATCCTTGGAATTGTTGTTGAGGATCCGCTGCAGTGGGCAAACCTATCCCCACTGCTCCCACTGGACACTCAAGGGATAACACCCCCTCACACACCTCTCCCTGACCCATTCTGCTTGGTGTTCAAAGCTGGAAGATGGATAGGAAGAGGTTGGAAATGTACTGACTACTCAAGACAGAGCCCTTAAAATAGCCATCCCATTCAATTCATACCCCACTGTCTTCTACACCCTGGCCAAATGTCTATGGACTAGTGTTGATTGAGGAGCCGAGTGAATGGCTACCTTAAGGATGGCAAGCTGGATGAATGAACATCTGAAATTTTGGGCTGGGAATATGGCTCAGCAGGTAAAGATGCTTGCAAAGCAGGAATGGCCAAGGTTTGATTCCCCAGTACCCATGTATAGCCAGACGCACAAAGTAGTGCATGGATCTAGAGTTCATTTATAGCAACATGAAGCCCTGACATGCTAACACTCTGTGTGTGTCTCAAATAAATAATAAATAAATAAAATTTAATTTAAAAATATTTGGGATTCTCAGTTATAAACTTTAATACAGTCCATACTTTCATATGCAGAAAGGTACAAAGTTTCACTGGACAATTATTCACAAGAAAATTTATGACTTCCACTACTGTGACCCCCCCAGTAAATCCTGCCAGATTAGGGGTGTTCAGATTTTGAAAACTACTCTGGCCTAAGAGTCTATCAATATCTGTCCTTAGAGATTAAAATTAGATTTTTTTTCTAGATAATTTGTGTCTTTTTAACCAAGAGGCCACCAAGTGAAAACAAGTATTCTCTGTTCCTTTCCTTCTGTTGAAACATTCTGTTCACTCTCTAAACGGAACACACACATGCAAACATGTGCACACAAGCTTTGGTCCATTGAAAACATTAATCCAAAATGATTTTAATGCTTTCCTTTGACTAGTAACCTCAGCTTCTCTGTGTTCATAGCAGACTCTGATCCTCTGTGTGGGACCTTGTTCCCTGATTCAACTTAGATATTTAAACTCCCACTGCTATCTTTCTGTGTTTACCCTCCATCTGTGTTGTAGGCACTGGGGCATCCCTTGCATTAAACAGACATAGTCCTCATAGATGAAAACATGATCAATGAAAGAAGCATGTGAGATGCCCAATATTTCTGAAGCCATGTATGTGAAGAAAGAAGGTCTTGGGGAAAGGGTGGGCAGGGTGCAGCTGACAGTAGCCGTGGAAGCTTTAACTTGGTCACTAGAGATAGGCTTCAAGAGAAGCCAGCATCTGAGTAAGGGGCAGCTGTGTGGGGCTAGGTGGCATACACATTTGTCCTATCCTCCTGAAGAATATGCCAGCAAGGAACCCTACTGTGACACAGCTATACCTCACTGGCCTTTGTCCACTCCTGTCCAGCCACCACAGCTGTCACTTATGGGTAATGGACCAGTTGTCTTGCCCTGAGTGAATGACCTGGTTATGGACAGCTGAGAGCCGCAGGACCACACCTGCCTGCTGGGATTTTGCTCTCTTCACTTCTGTCAGATGCAGGGTCCAGGTTGGTCATTCTCCCACAACTCTACCATCCATCCTGATGGCAAATGGGGCAGCTCACATTGGGACCATTATGCTTGGAGTTCCTCCCCTCTGTGCACCCAGAGTGAAGATGTCCATCTCCTGAATTATATGGTTTCCATATTACTCAATACAATCCACTTTTTATGCCACATAAACATTTTTAGATAATCAAAAATTAACTTCATTCTGCAATGTGAGTGGGAAGAATGTTCAGAAAAGCTAATATAATCATCATGCTGATATAGTTACCTTCTTTTCCCACCCCAGGAAAACAAATCAAACCTCTAATTCCATTATCATAACTTCTCTATCCAAGGAGGAGGGCTGTAAATACCATTACTGTAGAGGTCCACCCTTTTATAAAAGCTATAAATCATTATTGAATGACATTCCCCACCTCTGTACCCTAATTCAAGACCATTCTCTTATGCTCTTTCCCCATGGGGTGAGGCCTTAGACACCACAGCTTTGACGAGCTCTCCAAGCTTTCCCTGCTGCAAGCAGAGGAGCTGAAGCCTGCTCTGTGTGCAGTCATTAACTACACCTTTTCCTCTGTCTGAGACTCTGTTCTATCTTGGTTGGTGTTTCAGTCAGCTCCATGTTGCTGGGATGAAGATCCAAACCAGACAGTTTATAGGAGGAAGGGATTTATTTCAGTTTACAAATCCAGGGGATGTTCCATCAATGGCAGAAGAAACTGGGTCCCTTTTACACATGCAAGCAGAGAGAAAAAATTGCAGCAAGCAAAACACTGGAACCAGTATACCCATTCCCCCACCAGAGCACAAACCGGCTTGCTACACATTTGGGCTGGAAATCAGATCTGCCCCCAGTGACACCTGAGGGCTGGACACCAGGATCTGCCCCCAATGAAACCAGGTGGCTTGAGACCCAAATTATAAGCTTAATAAGACACCAAGCCTGCAGGGGACATACATTCAAACTAACACGCTTTATTTTTTAATTTTATGAGACAGTCTCACTGTGTAGCTTGGGCTGGTCTGGGCAGGATGATCTCTGGGATATGACCATAACTGTCACTAAACTGGAAGGAATTCATGGGCTAAATCATGGTCATGATGAATACAATGCAGTCTGGTCACTTGTTGAGATCCTAATCTCTGCACTGGTCTCTGAACATGCTTTGTGAAGTGACCATCACTGCCCCCAGAGCCGCTTCAAACCATCTCCTGCACATGGAGTCACAAGACCAGCCTTTGAAACTAGTTTTCTCTGCAGGGATGGAAACTCCTGTCTATAATCTCATCAGACTTTAGAGTTCCTTCCTGGGTTCTCATGAAGTGGGCATCAGAGGTGTAATGCAAAGCAAGAGCCTTCTTGTCCCATGAAGTACTCAGTGTCCAAAAAGGGCTGGTTCTCCTTCCATGTTCCGTTGGTTCTACCTAAGGTCACAGCCCCCTGTGATGTGCAGCATTGTTTAGTAATGTGTCTTCTATGAGTATGATGAGTGCAGGTTCCTCAGAAGGGTCTGGATACATACATCATGTGACATTCATGTCACATGTCACCTCCTCAGTCTACATATGAAATGTGAGAAAGCAAGCTCCAGCACCCATGGGATAATGTCAGACACTATCAGTCATGACCCCAAGTAAGGAAGAAAACAGGAGAGGAAAGAAGGCAACAGCAAGTGATGGACTTACCTCAGGCGTGTCAGGCCTGTTAAGCCCCATCTCTCCTAGCATCAGATATCTGAGCTGGATTACCTGGCCTGAGGCATGGGTAGTCTCCCAGGAGCTACTGTCCCAACTGCCAAACATTTAGAGCTGAGAGTCTCAACTGAAAATGTGAAGGGATCAGTTGATAAAGCAGTGATGATGTAAAATGCTAAAAACTAGAAAAAATACATCAAGAGGCATGTGAGGTCTTCCATCTGGTTTTTAGGTAAGAATCAGAAGCTACATTGAATGATAAATGGAAGTTGGTACAATGGGGAGATTTAAGGTTACTTGTTCCTGAATGCTTAGGGCACACACCAGAAGAAACAGTTATGGTGTTTTCACCACCCAGCCCTTAAAGGCCGCTTTCTTCCATGCTGGAGAGTTGCAGGTGACAGGGAGATGCGTATCAGTGACAACATCTACCCAGTTAGAGAGCAGGTTTCTTCTCTGGTACCTCCCTCACACATTCCTGACAATCCCACACAAGCTCTGGCTCTGAGAAAGAAAAATAAGAAAGAAACACACAAGGGCTACAAAAGGAAAAAAAATGGAGGGATCTAGGAGGTGTATTTGTTTTCTGGAGATATAAGTTCCCACCATATCCCAGTACTGTGGCAAGCAGCTAGACAGACAAACTTGTGAAAAACTGATCCAATCCATGTGACATGTTGCCTTACCTACATAAGAGGCTGAACCAAATGAAATCACTCATGTGAAGGTCAAATAGAATCTGTTTTATAAGGTTACATCTAGTAGAGAGAGATTATTCTTTGGCCTCAGTGATTATAATTTAATGTTGGCCAGACATCTTCCAAGTGGACTGGAGGGGAAAGTTAGCCCCTAGCACAAAGTGGCACATGTGTCCTTAATTAATTTGCAGTGGCTAAAGGTCCTGGCATGACCATTTTCTCTCACTCTTTCTATCTCTCTTCTCTCTCTGCTTGCAAATAAATAAATAATTTTTTACAAAAGTATATCACAGGAACCTAAGAAAGAATGAAGCATTCAGACAAAGGGTGTTGTTAATATGTAGATAGAGTGTCCAAGAGAAACATGGGAGACAGGAAATGACTTAGAGACAGAGAGCACAGAGGATTCTGAGATCTGCCCAAACCTTTCACTCAACTGAAATATTAATTCACTCAAACACATCAGAAAGGTGGACATCTTAAGTCAAATTCCTTCTCTTTGGGTAAGATCCTTTGACCTCAGGGTGCTCACCAGTCTGGTGTCCAGGCATATTGCTATAGTTTACCACTAGGAGCATGGAAGAACCTCTGGGAATTCCCACTTAATGGCATGTCATCAATATCAGTCTGAAATGGAACAGCAGGTGCCTGTGTAACTGCACTGCTCTCAGGCTTCCGTGTTGTGACAGCTTATTAGCAAAGAAGCACTTAGGGAATTGTCCCCACTGCTCATTATGGATTCACATGAAGCCAGATTGAACTAAACGTCTGTCAGCAGATAAGTCAGATCCACCCCAATGCAGCTTCCTGTGTCATCTATACATCTGTCTTCATGATAGAATGAAAATCCAGGGGTGAATTATATGAAAACATTCTGTATGCACAGAGCAATAACATGAATTTAGGACTATAGTTTTTAAAATCCATGTAATGTGAGTTGGGTAGGCATTGTGACTATCTTCCTCTAATACACACATCCATATCAGCGTTTCCCTACCACATTGATGGTGAGGGTAAAAATAAAGGATTTTTATGATGTCGTAAAAGGAACTAAACTTAGATGCATCAACTACTAAGAAATCCTCAGCATTTAAATGTGAAAGTTGCTCTGAAAAATGACTTTGGAGCAGAGATAGTAGATATGCAGGTACTTCTATGTCTATTGAAGGAAAATATGAACATATTGTTTCACTCATTTTACTAATTAGGAAATCTGAGACCAATTGTTATTTAAATATGCCAACTATATTAAAAAAAAGATTTTTTTTTTTACTATTTTGACAAAAACAAACTGGGTGATTTTAGAGAGTTGACCTCACTGAGAACAAGTAGAAACATTGGACAATGTTTTTCTTGAAGCCAATGAAGAGCTTGAAAGGCACTGGAGCACAATGGAGAAGGATAAGTGAGAGAAAAGTCTGAAAGGTGAGCCCCACATTTCTGACTTCTTTTCCTCTCAGAGCCTCTGCAGGTTTGGGTGAAAGTCTAAGCAACTAAGGAGTGAGTGCCTTTGGCATCCTCATGGGTCTAAGAAAGTGGATCTATGATCTTCTTGTAAGGGGAGGAGGTCTCTGACAAGTTATCCACATAAACAGCTGGGAAATGAGTGATACCACAGAAATCACATGCCCTGAAAATAGTCTGCTTTATATAGACTGAATTTATGGTTCAGATAATCACAGTATCTAGAATCAAATTTGAGGTCTTGAGTTACCATTGCCCCCTTCCACTGCCAGAAGCAATGGAAGACATTCTTTGAAAGATGACATTCACCAAGGGATCAAATTATTTCTGGATTATTTACTATCAATTTCTAGCACTCAATCATAGGCAGTCATGCAGATAAGGAGAAAATAACACATCTTAAAAAGTGATAGACAATAGTAGCAGACTCAGGGGATTGAAATAATGGAGTTGTGAGAGCTAGAATTTAGATTACTTAGTATGTTTTGAAGTAAAAGGGTGTTGGTTTAAAGAACAACAGAAACTAAGAGAGATTTTTGCTTCTGATAAACACTGAGAACGCAACAGGAGAATAACTTCTGCAGAAACACAGGTGACTAGGAAACTTGGAAAACTGGGAGAGGAAGGAAGGAAACATCCAAGAAAAGCTACAGGAAGGAGAGGAATGATGGAGAACAGAGCAGATTGCAGGTATGTGGTTTGGATATAAGATGTCCCCCACGGTATCTCCCAAAGGCTCATGTGTTTAAACACTTGGTCTTTGGCTGGTGGCATTATTTTGGGAGTTTGTGGAAGTGGGGCTGGAAGAAGCGGTCACTAGGGGGGCGGCAGTTCTTAAACTTCATAGCCCATCCTCTACTTTGTGTCCAGTCTCTGCTTCCTAATGCCCAGATGTGAAAATATGGCCTCATAATCCTGTTGCCTCCACCATCCTGCCACATGCCTTCCCCACCAGCATAGACTAAGTGGTCAAATCAAAAAAAGAAAGGAAGAAAATGAAAGGTAGGAAGGAAGAAAGGGGAGGAAATGGGGAGGAGAGGAGAAGGAAGGGAAAGAAAGGGGAGGGAAGGAAAGGAAAGGGAAAGGAGGAAGGAAATAAAGGAGAAAGGGAAGAAAGAAACAGAGAAAGAGAGAAGGTAAAACCTTCTCTTAAATTGTTTCTTAGCAGGTGTTTGGTCATAGCAATGAGAAAAATAACTAAAAAGTAGAAGAGAGAGCATGACCACAGGAGATAGCATGAGAAGGTCTAACCCTACCAACGTGAGTCCCAGGAGGAAGAGGAGGAGGAGAAAGGAGCTGGAGAGAAACTTGGAGAATAGCATACAGGATTCCACAGAATGATGAAAAACAACAGATTCAAGAAGCCCTGAAGCCCCCACAAAGTAAACACTTAAAGAGAAAGAGAAAGGTTTAAAGCCAGAGGAAAGATGATGTCATATTCAAGACAGCAACAATGACGTCATCTGCTCATTTTTCTATAGCAATACAGGACAAAAGAGGAATGTGGGGTAGCCTCACCAAAGGCACATGTCTGATTAAAAAGATCATCTATAATTCTATATTTAGCCAAACTATTCTTCAGGGATGGTGATGAAACGTTGAACATACTGTCAAAGGGTGCCTGACATATAGGTAGAAAATAAATTATTCCAAGTGGTGACATAGAAGCAGGGAAAATATACAGTAGGAGCATGTGGTAAATTTGCATGTGGTAAATTTATGTAGACATTTTCTGAATAAAATAGTCATCATTTAATTTACCACATTTTGGCTTAAAATTTGCCATTATTAGGCTTAAAATATACACAGAATGTAAATGTAAGTAACAATGAGAGTAAAAGTTAAACCTTAAGACATTAAGATTCTCATTTCCTGAGGAATAAGATTTAAAACGAAACAGACTTTTGAAAGGAAAGGATGTCTATTATAATCTCTTTGGTGAATGTTCAAAGAATAGTAAAATGTATGAATATAATAGAGAGGAAAAGTGAAATATAAGTTACACAAATCTAAAACAATGCAAGAGAAAAAGAAAAAAGGCAGCGCAAGTAGAATACAAACAGATTTAAAAGGCAGAAGTATCAATAAATATATTGAATATTAATAGACAAATGTGTCATTAGAAATGAAAATACAAAGCCCCTCTTTCTGGAAAACAGCTGTAAATACACACCATTTATAAGAAGCACACTAAAACTATATGGGAACAAAAAAATGTTTAATATGTCTAGGGAGCGAGTTCAGCTAGTAAAGTGCCTTGCAAGGGTGAGGACCAGAGTTCAATCCCACATCAAATACCAGGTGTGGTGGTGAGCACCTCTAATCCAAGTGCTGAGATCAGTGAGTCAAGTGTTTGACTTGCAACCTTGAACCTTAGTGCAATGCCCACATAAATGCCAGAGGCATATACCTACAAACACAGTGCTTGGAAGGTGGAACTCGCTGGTCAACAAAACTAGCCTATGGTGATCTCCAGGCCAGTGAGGGAACCTGCCTCAAAAAGAAATGGATAGTGTACCTCCTGAGGTTGCCCTCTGGCTTCCATATGCATGCACACACAAACACTTGTGTGCCCACACTCAGGCAAGCACACATATACACATGCACACCATACAAATGCAGAAATAAAGTTTTGACAAAAGTGATGATACAAGACAAAAAGGTGCAAAAATATTACTATCTTATCGTTGTAGAAACCCAACTTCAAAGTATTCAGTGTTTCTAGGGAATGAGAGACATTTCACAATTAGATTCTCAATGGGAAGATACAATAAATCATCTTACTAGGTAACATAATACACAAACTCAAAAATTTAAAGCAAAAAATTACACAAATGACAGAAAAAAATGACAAATTCACTCACATT
Source organism: Zapus hudsonius (assembly GCA_004024765.1). Taxonomy (NCBI): domain Eukaryota; kingdom Metazoa; phylum Chordata; class Mammalia; order Rodentia; family Dipodidae; genus Zapus; species Zapus hudsonius. Next base: position 272 of record PVHP010010881.1, on the reverse strand, counting down.
GTGGTTTTTAACAAGCTTCTTGCCAATAAATAAATAGGTAGGTGGAATGGACAAAATCAACCAGAAATATATAAAAGTACCAAACAAAAAGATAATTTGTTGTATTAGCCAACTTCTTGTTTCTTGAACACAGTGCCCGACCAGACAGATGATGGAAGAAAGGGCTTATTTCCACTAATGTTTTAAAGAGAAAGTGTCCATTGTGGTGGGGAAAGCATGTCAGGAGCAGGAAGTCAGTATCACAACTGATGGGGAAAGGAGAAAGGGGAAAA
>PVHP010010880.1:0-46508 GCA_004024765.1 Zapus hudsonius | reverse complement strand
TTCAGGGTCTTTTTGTCTTAGCTAATTAATAATATTTTCTTAGTGAGTGAAGAAAGTGTAATTTTGGGGCAGGAAGATGGCTTAGCAGTTAAAAGCGCTTGCTTGCAAAGCCCAACAGCCAGGATTCAATTCCCCAGCACCCATGCAAAGCCAGATGCACAAAGTGTCGCATGTATCTGGAGTTCTTTTGCAGTAGCAGGAGGACCTGGCGTGCACATACTTTCTCTGTCTCTGTCTCTCTTTCGCAAACAAATACAAATATTTAAAAAGAAAGTATAATCTGTAAAACGTGATATGGCATATTTGTTTTCTAGCTATAGTAGTGAAGTTCGTCAGTCATTAGAGCAGGTCGATCTACCCAGCCTGCTGGTCGGCACCCGGCCAAGCCCCTTGCTGAAGTATTGTCCAAGGCTGCTTTTCTATTCTGTGCCACCGTCGGGTAGTTGCACAAAAGACCACATGACCACAAGGGTGAAACTGTTTACGGTGTGGCCTTCTACAAGAGGTCCCCTGACCTGTGCTCTGGGGTCCCTCCCTGTCTTGACAAATGTCTCTCACATGGAACATAGGGTCTCATTAAAAAAAAGAAATTTAATACTCCACCTACACTCACATCAACAACTCTAATTCAGGGCTGGAGAGATGGCTCAGCGGTTAAGGCACTTATCTCCAGTGCCTAAGGACCTGGGTTCAATTCCCCAGTACCCACATAGGCCAGATGCACAAAGTGGCATCTGTGTCTGGATTTCCTCTCTCAATCTCTCTCTCTCTCTCTCTCTCTCTCTCTCTCTCTCTCTCTCTCTCTCTGCTTGCAAATAAATAAATAAATAATATCTTCCTGGACTTTAAAAAAATGGTGTTTACCACCACATCCAGTTTAAAAAAAAAAAACTCTAATTCAGTGGGTCACCAAAATAAATAAATAAATAAATAAATAAATAAATAAATGAAAACAGGTTTGAAAGTAGAAGGGTGTCTAGTTGGGAAAATGGAGTTCATTGGGAGAGGGGGAGGGATAAGAAGGTAATAGAAGGTGAATATAATATATATATATATGAAATAGTAAAAATTAAAAAACAAAAATATTATCTTTGAGCACCAAGCACTCTGCTAGGCTTGGGAATTTGGAGATGACTAAGACAAAACTCGTCACCCTTTGCTTTCCCAGAAGAAGTTCAAAACAATGGCAGTGAAGAAATACGACATGTTAAATCTGCCTTCCTGGTGGATCTCCTTGAAGAAATAAAAGGGTTATTGATGTAGCTCATAGAAAAGAAAGAAAGCCTTCACTCTGCTAAGATATATTCAATCAGTGGTTGGATCGCTACATCAATTTTCTTCGTTTGGATAGGCTTTCCGCGGGCCCTGGGCAGGCATGGAGACAGGGCCTGGCTCCAGGCTGTCACCGCTTTCAGAGCACTGAAAAATGGCAACCAAGAAAAGCTCCTCTTGATTTTTCTCTTACCCGAGAGCCGCGTTATGAATGATTTTTCTGGTTTGTTAATTCTGTAATTGGGCGTTTTCAGGGTGCGTTTCTGAGATGTAGATTAGTTCTGCTGTTGATGTGATTTTTTATTTCCTGCTTAGGAAAAGAATGATATCTGAAGCCCTTTTGGAGGGCTTCTGTTTGCCTATTGATTGCTTGTCTGCCTTTGGGGCCTTGCCACTAATCTCCCCAAGGCAAATAATGTGGAGCCTGTTTTTAATTTTCAGCTCCAGCAGGACCTGGGCTTTTCCTTCCCTAGTTAGTAGTACCAGAGGTCATATCAGATATCGTGTGTGTGTGTGTGTGTGTGTGTGTGTGTGTGTGTGTGTGTGTGTGAATGAGTGAATGAACTGGTACCAGAATGATAAAATGGAGAACGTTTACAACCAGTCTGAGGTCGAGGCAGTTAGACTAGCTACCACAGGGAGGATGTTCTAAGTGTGTGAAAGAGACAGTGAGCATACATGTGAACCATGTTGGACAGGATCGAAGACCTCGGCTAAGGTTATTGTGTTACCACCTCAGAGTCTGAAGTGCGGTCTCAGGAACTGACTAGCATTTGGAGTGTTTATTTTTAATAAGTAACAAGTTGCTCTTGTGATTGCAGGGATCTGAGTAGAAACCTGATCCAGGAAATCCACAGCAGGGCCTTTGCAAAGCTTGCATCAGTCACTAACCTGTAAGTAGGACAGAAAGTTCTGGGCAGGAAAAGCATGAAAGTAATAGAGTTTGTAGAAACTTGTGTTTTAACATAGAAAATCAAAATAGTTTTCTGTTTTGTTTGAATTGTTCGTTTAAACACTGGAAGTGTTCAGTTATGTTGCTATAGTAATAGCTCCGTAGAAGGCGGGACTCCTTCTAGGTCTGTTTTATTAGCACACTTACGCTTCATTCCCGGTGATAATATTTATGCTAATATGTATGCACAGATTTTTTTGCGTGATTTTTATTTTAGATCTTTAACTTGAAGTCCCATTCTCATTTTAGAGATCTCAGTTTCAATGAGTTAAAGACACTCCCTACAGAAGGCCTGAGTGGACTGAACCAGTTGAAACTTGTGGGCAACTTCCAGCTGAAAGAAGCCCTGGCAGCAAAAGACTTCGCTAGTCTGAGGTATGTTTTTGCTTATTTTTTTCTTCTCATTGAAGTTATGCTAGGTTCAGAATTACAGTGTCTTGTTAGGTTATTTTTCCCCCCTCTGTGGTTTCCAGATTTTTCTGGTAAGCTATAATTTAAGAGTATTTTCTACCTCTATCCTTGCACATTTGGTGAAAAATAAAACATAATCCCTAGTCCACACACAGGTGTTGAGGGCATGAAATAGAACTCTCCATGCTCTTAAAAGAGATAATGTTTGCCAGATTTTCTCTAAATATAATGGACTTGTCATTAGCAACAAGAGGCTACTTAAGGATAAGTAGCTCATACTTAAGGATACCAGAAGCCTCTAAGCATGAGCTGACAGAAAATCCATACGATGCTGAATACTTCATGGAGACTTCAGATGTGTAAGGGGGCCCATTAAGCATAGTGGACAAATGGCTTGAGGAATAAGTAGTTTCACTACATTTATACGAACCCAGTAAATTCATTTAATGGTCTACTGCTACAAAGTGACCCAGGGTACTGGTTTTAAATGAAGTTAGCCATTTCATATGATAAACTGGGCACGGGCCAACATGTATGAAAGGACTGCTAAGATTTTTAAATTGCTGCGCTGTTATAAACTTTTACATATAGCTTTATTTGCACCCAAATCTTGTGAAATGACTCATAAAAGGAGGGACTCGACTCTACTGATAAGGCTTAACAGAGCTCTTTTCAAAGATGAGGAAACTGAGGCCTGGGAAGTGGCCAAGCTAAAGCATGGACACAAATGGGTGTCTCTGGCTCCTTGGCTAGGGATTCCGAAGGTTAAAGTAGTTTTTACAAAACAGAACCCTGTCTCTGAAGTTGCTATTCAGTGTGTATTTTACAACTTTTTCCAGGTCTTTATCAGTACCGTATGCTTATCAGTGCTGTTCCTTTTGGGGTTGTGACTCTTATGCAAATTTAAACACAGAAGATAGCAGCCTCCGTGACCGTGGCGTGACAAAGGAGAAAGGCAAGTACATGAACTCTTAGAACACGCCCTAAGGCATTAATCAAAGTGTGTCTGTATTGTAATCAGCTTGGGAAGGATCAATATGAAGTCTGTGAGGAAAAAAAATAATGGTATTTACTGCGTTACCAGCATCTTTAATATGTTATCAAGTTGCTCACAAGCTGAAGCTATGTCAGTTGCACAGAAGAAACACTGGAGGGAAATGAGTTACTTTTAAATTGCTTGCAGTTCAAACTCTGTACTTCATGTGTTCAGGAACCGCTGATGCAGCAAATATCACAAGCAGCGCTGAGAATGAGGAACGCAGCCAAATCATCATCCACTGTACACCGTCAACAGGTAACACTCTAGGTAACACTGGGCAGAGCCACCTAACCCTCCCTGGGGTGGTGGGATCAGGTGATCCGATGAGGTCTTGTTTCTGACTTGGCTGCACACAGACTCTCAGGGCCACAACCACCAATCAAACGAGCCTCCATGGTGATGGTTAAGCATATGGGATTGAGGAGGCTCTTTCTTGACACTCTGTTAACTCTAAGTCAAGGTCTACAAGGACTTTTAATTCTGATTTTTGGTTAAATTTGTGTGCTACAAAGTAGATCCCCTTGTCAATATGATGCCACAGGGTGATCTAGACTTTAATTTTAAAACTCAATCATAAGCATTATAGATTCACTAACGATTACTATGAGTTTCTTCAGGTGATACACGTTTATTCTTTGAATACTTAATACTGCTTATATAGAGAAGAAGCTTCAAGTTACCAAATCATGAACCAGATTGGCAGGAACTTTTAGGTTATAGAATTTATCTTGTTGTCTCTATCAGTTCCTTTCTCGTTGCTGTGAGCAAATGCCTGGCCTGAAGCAACTTAAGGAAGGACATTCACTTGGCTTAGTTTCAGAATCTAGAGCACATCATGCCGGGAAAGCACGGCAGGAGGGGCTCACATCGTCACATCAGCAGGGAGAAAGCAGAGAGAGAGACCAGCAAGCGGGGCTGAGTCGCAATACAAGGTCTGCCCTCGGTGACATACTTCCTCCAGCAGGGATGACCCCCCAAAGGTTCTGCAACCTTCCAGCACCACCAGTGGGGAGTCTGTGGTGGCATTTTCCGTTCAGTCCACCATAGTGTCCGCTGGATCTGCTGATCTGGCAAAAAGGAAACAGTTTTCTTAAAGGGGAGGCTAGACTTGACAAGGGATTCCTTTTCTTCACTGTTCACCTGGCACATTGGTAGCCAGGAGGAAAGCTGGTTCCGCGCTAAGGCTGCCTGAGGGTGAGCGGCAGGCCTCTCTCTTCGGCTCATTACAGTAACGCTCAAGTGCACGTGTGTTTATAGAGTAGAAACCAGATCCTCGGGTTCGATCTCGAGGAGACAGCAGCCTTCCGGTTCGGAAAGTTAGCCCACCCACCTGAGAAACAGTTCCCAAAGGTGTCCTCCTTCCAGGTCAGATGAGCTCTCCTTTTTTTGTGAAGGTTGAGTTCTGATACAAAGGTGATAAAATGAATTCTCGGAAATCCTGCACGATTCTGCGTAATTGACTTCTTTTGGTTCATGCTGATATTTCCCATTTAAATTTTAGCATTGAACAATTTTCAGTTTTTGTATTTTACAACGTTGCTTTTAAATGGCAAATCTTGATTTCTAACGTTTCTAACATAATTTAAACATTATTTAAAATTTTGTTATTTACCTTCTCTTGTTACCTTCTCTTGCTCCCCTCCCATTTCCATTGAATTCCTCTTTCTTTTTTTTTTTTTTTTTTAACCAGAACAGGGGCAAGTTACTGTGGCTACACAATTGAAAACAAATGTCTCCCTTTTCCCCAGCAACCCTTAACTGCCAATAACTACTCAGTGAGGGGCTGGGGCTGTATGAGCACCCCCCCCAATTGACTTTGGATAACTAAGAGGCTTTATTGAAGCTATAAAATTTCATGACAGTTCAGAAAAATTAAATATGTCTTTTATTAGCCAACTACAGTACGTAGTTTTGTTGGGCTTCATAGTCAGAACACTTTCATTCTTCATTTTTAAATAAAACCGTAGTCATTTGTGACATAATTAGTGTGGTGGTTTGAATGAGGTTTCTCCCATAAACTCATGTGTTTGAACGTTTGGTCCTCAGTTGGTGGCAGTTGGGGAGGTATGTTCTTGAGAGTGGGCTTAGGGGCGTTATAGCCAGTGCTGGGCTCACCCTCCTGCTTCCGTTGGCCACCTCTTGTGGCAAGGAGGCGATGTCCAGATTCTACTCATGCCATTTGTTTCCTGTCATCATGGAGCTTCACTCGAGAGGTTAGGCCACAATAAACAACTTTCTTCCCATTGACTGTTTTTATCTGGGATTTTTTCTCAGCAATGAGAAGGGAGCTGCAGCTACGAGTGTGAGAAGTCAATTACTCCAGTGAGCATGTTCAGGGCTAGCCTGTATTATATAGGGTGTGTTTGTACCACACTCTGTTCAAGTAGCTATCGTCTTTGTGGTTGCATCCCAGCTCGATTAGCTTAGTGAGTGACCTTTGTCAAGTCAGTCAAAGACTTTGGATGAAAAACTGTGGATAATTATCCCTACCTTCACTTGCCCCATCAGGTTCCCTTTGAAAACCATATGAGGTAGTTAGAAGTGCATTAAAATATGTGTACTTAGCATACACATGTGTATATGTATGTGGTTATAAAGTTTGTAAGTACAAGGGAGCCAATACACTGAAGTCAACAATGTATCCGAAAGTGACATCAGCTTCCCAGCTCTCTGAAAGAGGCATCCTGTCCGTAAACGAGAGTGTGAAGTTTAGGGGGCCAAGTCACTTTCTCAAAGAGCGAGCACCAGATAGGAGCCTGTAGTAGTATCAGATACTTGAAGTTATGTACGTCAACTTAAGAAAAAGTCCGGTCATTCTTTTGAAATTCCTTTTTTAATAAGAGATATTAAGAGCAAGCCGGGTGTGGTGGCTCACGCCTTTAATCCCAGCACTCAGGAGGCAGAGGTAGGAGAATCACTGTGAGTTCAAGGCCAGCCTGAGACTCCGGTGAATTCCAGGTCAGCCTGAGCCAGAGTGAGATCCTACCTCGGAGGGGAAAAAAAAAAGATATTAAGAGCAGCTTATCTCAAGAGTAGTCATGGCTCATTTCGGTTCAAGCAGTGCCTTTTCTTTTCGCTTCTAGGTGCTTTTAAGCCCTGCGAATATTTGCTGGGAAGCTGGATGATCCGCCTGACCGTGTGGTTCATCTTCTTGGTCGCGCTGTCTTTCAACCTGCTGGTCCTCTCGGCCACATTCGCATCGCCGGCGCCTCTGCCTCCCTGCAAGCTGTTCGTCGGCCTGATTTCGGCGTCCAACTTCCTCACGGGCCTCTATACCGGCAGCCTCGCCTTGCTGGACGCCGTGTCCTGGGGCCGGTTCGCGGAGTTCGGCATCTGGTGGGAGACGGGCCCTGGCTGCCGGGTGGCCGGCTTCCTCGCCGTTTTCTCCTCGGAGAGCGCCGTCGGCTTACTGACGTTGGCGGTGGTCGAGCGGAGCCTATCGGCCAAGGACCCCGCGCGGAACGGGAAGCGCCGCCGCCGCGGCCGAGGGCTCAGGGCCGCCGCCCTGCTGGCCGTCCTGGGCGCCGCGCTGGCCGGCTGCCTCCCCGCCCTCCCCCCGGGGGCGCCTTCCGCCTCTCCGCTCTGCCTGCCCTTCCCCGCGGGAGGGAGCCCGGCCCTGGGGCTCACGGTGACCCTGGTGCTGCTGAACTCGCTGGCCTTCGTGCTCATGGCCGCCGTCTACGCGAAGCTCTACTGCGACCTGGAGAAGGAGGCGCTCTGGGCCGACGCCCAGCCCGCCATGACCAGGCACGTGGCGTGGCTCCTCTTCACCAACTGCCTCTTCTTCTGCCCGGTGGCCTTTTTCTCCTTCGCGCCGCTCATCACGGCGGTTGCCATCAGCCCGGAGATCACCAAGTCCGTCGCCCTGATGTTCTTCCCGCTGCCGGCCTGCCTGAACCCCGTCCTGTACGTGCTCTTCAACCCGAGGTTCAAGGAGGACTGGGCGCGGCTGAGGCGCCGCCTGAGCCGGAAGCGCGGGCCCGCGGCCGCGGGGGCCGTCGGGAGCCGAGGCGCCTGCGCGGAGCCGGACGCGGGCGCGCGCCCGCGGGGGACCCCGGCCCCGTGCGCCTGCTGGGAGCCGCTCCTGCTGGCGAGGCCCGCGTCGCGGAGCTGCCCCGCGCTGGCCCCGGCCGCCTGGGCCGACGTTGGCGCGCCGCCCGCGCGGCCCGACTTGGCGGACGAAGAGGACTCCTTCGTCTCGGACAGTTCGGACCAGGTGCAGGCCTGCGGGCGCGCCTGCTTCTGCCGGGGCCGGGGGCTCCCTCTGGTGCGCCACGCCTACCATCTCCCGGGAGGCCGAGACTGAGCCGCCTTTCTAGACCTTTCTCTCCGACCAGGAGCCCTGTCGGCCTTGCACCCGGGAGGATCCCGTAGAAGAAGGCGGCAGCTCGGCTCTCAAGCCAGACGCTGACGCTCGGCGGAGTCTCTCTGAAATCCGCGTAGCTTGAAGGGAATGGAGGTCTGGCGGAGCAACGTAACTTTTTTCTGATCCATCAGATGCAGATTCAAACTGTGGCGCAAGGTAAAGAACCGCTGTTAATCTTTTTAAAACATATTGTGAATGCGATTTTGTGAAACTGAAAGAAAAAAGGTCTTTTCATCGTTCGTCTCAGGACCGTTTACCGCAGGGCCCAAAAGGGCTTGTCTCAGCCAGAACTGCGAGAGTGCGCACAGGCATTGCCTCGGCACATTTTCTGTTCCCAATTCTTCTGATAAAAGGAAATTGTGGGTTTTGTTCAAATGCTGTGTAAATCCAACACCTGGAGACGTGTTAAAGGCAGGATCAACAGCAGTTGGGGACTTCTTGGCCTTTGCCTCGGTGCAGTCGCTTTTCCTCACTGTCTGGCGGTCATGCCGGCAGGACTAGTAGAGGCCGAACTACCAACATGGAGATTTTCAGTCCCCCCCCTGCTCCCCTAATATGCCCTCCTGTCACTGGCTCTCCTGATGACTCCGCTTCGTTAGCAAGTCATTTACAGTTTGGGTTATGCAGAAAGTAACCAAGGCACGCGATTTTCTGTAATTGGAAGACGCTGGAGGAGCCGTGACACAAAGCCCTTCCTTGTTTCTTAGGGAGCCGGAGTCTGGAAACTCGCACATTTCCCCGTCCTGTGATTGACAAAAAGCCCATTCAGTAGCCCCGGGGCTGTGCCAGGGGCTGGGAGGGTTAGTGAGAAACTGAGAGGCTTCTGCCATGTTCCTCTGGGGGGTCTTAACCATGGGGTAAGTTAGGCAAACTCACTACCACGTTAGCCATCTGGTTGTACAAAAAACAAATGAAACGACATTGCAGTTTAAGAACTAAACTGTACATACTGTGCATATAATGAATTTTTATCTTATGTAAATTATTTTTAGAACACAGGTTGGGAAATGTGGCTTCTGTTCGTTTCGTTTAATTAAAGCTACCTCCTAAACTCTAGTGGCTGCCAGTAGCAGATGTTAAATTGTGGTTTATATACTTTTTTTGCATTGTAAATAGTCTTGGTTGTACATTGTCAGTGTAATAAAAACAAAATCTTTGTATATCAAAATCATGTAGTTTGTATAAAATGTGGGAGGGATTTATTGACAGTGTGTTGTAATTTTGTAAGGTCAACTATTTACAACTTTTTAAAAATCGCTACTGTGTTTGTATATTTACATATCTGATAAATATTAAATCATAACTTGGCAAGAAAATCCTAATTAAATTTTTTTCTAAAATTCAAGTTACTTAAAACTCTTCATTCATTAAAGAAAACATAGCCAGTATATGAGCTGTGTGATCAGATATGCTGCATTTGTGGCATGAAATAATGGTGTTTTTCTCTGTGTTTTGAATTAATATTTCTAAGAAGCAATCTGTTTTGCCTTAATTTAAGCCAGTGCCTCTTTTTTGCCTTAATTTATAACTAGGTATATTAATGACTTACTTATTTTTATCTAGACCGTTTGTTGTAGTTAGCTTTCTAGTTGTTGCAAAAAAAAGAGCCCAAGTGGAAGGAATGGGTTTATTTTGGCTTATGGACTTGAGGGGAGACTCCATCCTGGCAGGGAAAACAATGGCATGAGCAGAGGGCTGGACATCACCTCCACCACAGTACCACAAACAGCGGCAGGAAGGTGTGTGGCAAGGGGGAGCTGGCTATAACCCCATAAGCCCATCCCCAACAACACAGCTCCAACGAGGTTCTAAACCCAAGCTGCCATCAGCTGGGGATCAAGCATTCAGAACACGTTTGTGGGGGACACCTGGACAAACCATTAAGTAGAATGTATTAGAAAAAATGTTGGGGACATTTTTTGATACTAATCTATAAAAATCTAGATCAGTTTGCAGAAATTTAGAGGTAAAGTTTTATTCTAAGCCTCAACAACAGAATAGTAAACAAATTGTGACATTTATGAAAATACTATGAATTAGATCTTTATGTAAAAACGAATTGTAAGGTCTGGGAAGATGGATCCGTGGTTAAAGGCACTTTTTTGCAAAGCCTGTAAGTCAGGCTTCAGTTCTCAAACCACTCTTGAGCGCGAGACACACAAAATGTGGTGGAAGCATCTGTTGTTCATTTGTAGCAGTAAGAGACTCTAGCATAGCCACATACTCACATCTAAACTTAAAACAAACGCTTAAAAAAAACCTACATGATATTAAATGTAGTCATTAGCCTAGGTACTTAGTTAGGATTCCTCATCTTCAAGCCCTCATTTAGCAAATGAGAAAACAATTGATTCAGTGAATTTTTTTTTTTTTTTTGGTTTTTTTCAAGGTAGGGTCTCACTCAAGCCCAGGCTGATTCAGTGAAATTTTCGTGAACCATAGAAGATGCCAGCAGGAACCCAGCTTCTCTCAATTCCATTCAGTGTGTGTGTATGTTAAACTTCATATACGTTTGAGATGTCTTTAAGAAATGCTGTAGTATAACTGCCCCTCCTTCCTACCCTCACCTTATCCCCGTCCCCACTGTGAAGTTACCCACAGCAGGTCCTGCTCCATGCGACCCCCTTCAACAGCCCCTTCAGTCCTGTTCGTCGTGGCTCGAGGTAAGCCAAGACGCCGTATCTTTTCATCTGTTAATACTTTTTATGGGGATAACTTTGAAGCTGTATAACGTCGTCACAAGAATAACTGGTAATGGCATTATTTTTGTAACATTCAAATTTTTAAACAGAAGTAATGTTTGGGGTGTGTGGGTAAACGTGCCACAGTACACATTTGGAAGTCAGAAGACAACCTCAGCCGTCCTGGTATCCCCCCTTGTTTGAGGCCGTGTCTCCTGGCTCAAGGGTTACAGTGAGTCCTAACTCAGGTTCTTGGGGTTGTTAGCAAGCACTTTATCTACTGAGCCATTTCCCAAACCTGCAAAAAGTATCCTTTCAGGGCCACAGAGATGGCTTAGCAGCTGAGGCAGTTGCCTGAAAGAGCCTGATGACCTGAGTTTGGTTCCCCAGTACCCATGGTACAGCCAGATGCAGCGGGTAGCACATGCATCTGGAGTGGCTGGAGGCCCTGGTACACCCATTCTGTCTGTCCTCATTTTCTGCTTTCAAATAATTTTTAAAAATATTTTATTGATTCATTTTCAAGGAGAGAGAGAGAGAGAGAGAGAGAGAGAGAGAGAATGCACCAGGGCCAGGTCTGGCTTATGTGGATCCTGGGGAATTGAACCCAGGGCCTTAGGCACTGGAGACAAGTGCCTTAACCACTGAGCCATTTCTCCAGCCCTCAAATAAATTTTTAAGAAATCTATTTTTACATTAAAGCGCCCTTAATACCCACCACAACTCAGGGAACTGAGGGGAAGAGGGGCGGAAAGATTGTGAGAGCCGTGGTGGGGGAGACTATCCAGAGTCATGGCCCCCCTCAGTAACAACACACTTGGGCCAGGAGAACCAGGCTGAACACTAGGCTATCCATGGTCCCCTGTCACAAGGACTGATCCAGACGACCCACAGAGGAGGATATCCAGCTGACTGGGGGACGGGGAAGGGGGCAATGAGGAATTGGGAAGAACAACTCATTGTTGGCCCACTAAACAATGTACCTCATTATGGACAATAAAAAAAAAAACTATTCTTCCATCTTTCAAGGCCAATTTTTTTTAATCTCAAATATAACACGAAAGTGAAAATGATTACTAATATTTTACTAAGTCACCACCCCACCCTGTAGTTAAAGGGAGAGACCCTTGAGCTAATTTGTACATTAATATAGAATTCTACCCAACATGATTATAGCTTCTCAGCTCAAGTAATGACAAGGCACTTTGGAAAGAGACCACAGGACTGGATTATTATAGTCCAGCATCAGCAGAGGCTATGGAACTGCCTATGGCTTTGGGACTCTGGTGTTGCTAACACATCATATAGTTGATGGTCCTAATAAGGACTCTAAAACAAAGGGTAAGGCAAGCTTTGCTTAGCAAAACATTAAGGCGAAAGGGAAGTCTGATATTAAAGTCTTTTTAAAAATATTTTATTTATTTGAGAGAGAAAGAGAGGCAGACAGAGAGAGGCAGAGAGAATGGGCACGACAGGGCCTCCAGCCACTGCAAATGAACTCCAGACACACACGCCCTCTTGTGCATCTGGCTTTACATGGGCACTGGGGAATCAAACTCAGGTCCTTCTGCATTGCAGGCAAACGCCTTAACGGCTAAGCCATCTCTTCAGCCCGCTTTTTAAAGTCTTTTGATTATTTGAGGTAGGGTCTCACTCTCAGGTAGGATTTGGAATTCACTATGTAGTCTCAGGGTGGCCTTGAATTTGTGGCAATCCTGCCTCTGCCTCCCAAGTGCTGTGATTATTGTGCCATTTTAGAGAAGACTAACTAAGAATTGTAATGGTCAAGTAGCTTGTTTAAGGAAGTTGATGAGGAAAACCATTGTTCCAAATCTAGGACCCTTTCTACTAAACTTGTATTTTCCTCTATTATAGAGGTTACATCTATTAGGAAATTGCTTCTCAAGCTTCTGTCTTTGTAAAGCTCTAAAGCAGCTCATCTGCCTGTTATGTTCCTGATGCTAATGTTCTGATGAAGGTTCTAACCAGATATGCTAACATTGAATAATGGGGGGAAAGAACTTAAAAAGCCCACTAAATCACTTCTATTACTCACACTCCAGTTGTCTTCCAAATTCCATCGTTTTTGCCGAAAATGTTACCATTACTATGGCGCTAGGTCCTCGTGCATAGTGTGTTTCAGTCACCATAGCCTCTGCCTCCTGAATTGTCTTTGGTCGCTATTATTTCTTTCTTTCTTTTTTTTTTTTGTCAGTGCCATTCACAGGCAAATATAATTAATTAGAAAGAAAAATACAGCTAGACATACATTTTCATGAGATTCTCTTTCATTCTTGGTAATTGATCCATCTGTTGTTTTTTATAAGTTTGATGGAAGCCGGCAGCCTAAGACATTTCTGCTATGTATATACGGCGTTCACTGTTGGTGCTGTGGTAAGCCTTTGATTCTTGCTCTAATTTAATTTTCAAGACTCCTTTTTTCTTTTTCTAGCTGCTTAAGTAATGTATTCAAGGATCCCACTGGCATTCCTTCATAGACACGAATAGAAGATAGTCTATCTGAAGGATTTCCACGGATTTTTTTCCATTTTCCCGAGTTTAACAATTTGTTTTTCTAGTTGATCGTTCAGTTCAAGTTGGGTCTCATAACGGGTTTTCCATTCATTGCCTGGAAAATGAAAGTCCTTCTAGGATGCCATGTGGAAAAGACTCTGGTCGCTATTATTTCTATCATCATGATTGTCTAGTGAAAACTGCAGATATCAATTTCATCAAAGATTTTGAATCTTTGGTCAGTAACAAGTTTCGTGTGCTGCCTCAGGAATTGTGGTATTTCTACAAGTAATATATATTATCACCTGGACAAAAGCTGTACTTAAAAGTGCGTGCTGTTTTGTCAGCAAATGAATAAAACGTCCATCCTCAGTGTCTGTCACCTTTCCCCTGTCCCTTATCCATATCCCCATCCCTAAAGCAAGAATGGCCCTGAGGTTCTCATAAAATGATGATCACAGCATGTTATATTTTATGTTTTAAAAAATATTTTTAGAGCTGGGCATGGTGGCACATGCCTTTAATCCCAGCCCTTGGGAGGCAGAGGTAGGAGGATTGCTGTGAGTTCAAGGCCAGCCTAGATCTACAGAGTGAGTTCCAGGTCAGCCTGGTTTAGAGCGAGATCCTACCTCAAAAAGTAAAAAAAAAAAAAAAAAAAAAAAAATGTTTTTATTTATCTCAAACAAAAACAGGCATACAGACACAGTGACAAGGAGCATGGGCGTGCCAGGGCCTCTTGTCACTGCAAATGAATTCCAGATGCCTGTGCCATTTTGTACATCTGGCTATATGTGGGTACTGGGGAACTGAACCCAGGTCAGTAGGCTCTGCTGAGCCATCTCTCCAGGTCAGCATACTTTAATTGTATGACTTTTTTTAAGCACAAAAGGATGAGGAATTTAAGGCAAGGATATCTTCCGCTCAGGAGTGTAGGAAACCATAGAGGTGAAGCACACAGCAGAGGCTTGCAAAGGGCCAATAATTTCACAAGCTCAAACTAATTCCCTTGAGATGCCAAGCAAAGGAGATGCTGCTTAAACAAAGCATTCTTGTGTTACCGGAGAACTGGGACCCCCTTGTGTGGTTCTTAGTCTCATTAATAAAAGAATTTAGAAACACTCGAGGACGATTTTATCAGTTTGAGAGAAAAAGGACAGGGCAGGCAAGCTGTAAATCTCAGCAACTTCTGGGAGATGGGAGACGGCCAACAGGAAGAGAGAAAAATCATGTCTTTGGGGTTGAGTTCAAGAAAGCAGGTAGCAGCCAGGGAGATGCTCAGCAGTTAAGCTTGCTTTCCATGCCTGCCTGCTGGCCCTGGTTTAATTCCTCAGAACCCCTGTAAAGCCAGATGCACAATATGGCACGTGGGGCTGGAGCTTGCTTGCTAGAGCAAGAAGCCCTGGCACACCCATACCCACACACACACTCTGTTTTATCCCCTTATCCAGCAATGGAGGGTTTCACACAGCCACAAGGGTGGGAGCATCAGGGAGACAGAGAACCTGGAAGGTCAGGGCAATCGTGCTGAGGATTTTAACTAGTGGAGAGATGGCTCAGCGGTTAAGGCACTTGCCTGCAAAGCCTAACAACCTGGGTTCAATTCTCCAGTACCCATGTAAAGCCAGATGCACAAAGTGGTGCCTGTACCTGGAATTCAATTGGCAGCAGCTGGAGGCCCTGGTGCACTCATTCTCTCTGCTTGCAAAAAGGATATTAAAAAACATCTTTTTAGGGGCTGGAGAGATGGCTCAGCGGTTAAGGCACTTGCCTCCAGTGCCTGAGGCCCCGGGTGCAATTCCCCAGGATCCACATAAGCCAGACCCACAAGGTGGTGGCCCTGGTGCTCTCTCTCTCTCCTCTCTGCTTGAAAATGAATAAATGAAATATTAAAAAATAAAAAGAGAAAGGAAGGAGAAAAGTTACCCTCTTTGAGTTAGGACTCAGAAAAGCCAACAGGCTTACAGTGTAGATCTGCAAGCAAATGCATTAAGGGAGGGGCTTCTGCAGATCCAAATCTCATTAAGGGAATAATTATTCCTCCCACCTCCTGAGTATGGCTTCAGGTGAATCAACTTTCCCCAGGAGAGGTTTCAGGCTTAACAGGGATGCGACCCCAGTGTGTCATTTGCAATCCTGTGTTGGGGTAGCTTAAACGTCCTAGTTAGGGGCTGGGGGAGCTGGCTCTGTGGTTAAAGGCACTGACTGTCGGAGCCTGAAGGCCCTGGGTTCAATTCCCCAGCCACCCCTCCCCCCCTACACACAGATAAATAGAATTTTGTTTGTTTTTCGAGGTAGGGTCTCGCTCTAGCCCAGGCTGACCTGGAATTCACTCTGGAGTCTCAGGGTGGCCTGGAACTCATGGTGATCCTCCTGCCTTTGCCTCCCGAGTGCTGATGCCACCATGCTCAGCTCTAAAATTTTATTTATTTATTATTTTTGGTTTTTCGAGGTAGGGTCTCACTCTAGCCCAGGCTGACTTGGAAATCACTATGTCGTCTCAGGGTTGCTTCGAACTCGCGGCAATCCTCCTGCCTCTGACCCCCCCCCCAGTGCTGGGATCAAAGGCGTGCGCCACCACGCCCGGCTGAATTAATTTTTTTTAAAAAAGAACGTCGTGTTTCCACCCACATTCGATCTTTCTGACCAGGAAGAAGCAGCTTTTCTTCCACAAAGTCCAGAGGAAGGGGCGGACGAGGGCTCCGATCTCCGGGCCTCCGCCTGGCCCCCAGCATCATCCCCTGTCCCGCAGAAGGGCTCCCGGGAGTCACGACGCATGCGCGGCCACAGGTGGGCGTGGTCCCGGCTTCACCAACCAGCCAATCGGGGAGCCGGGCCTGCGGGCGTCCCTGGAGGGCGTCGGTGGGTCCCGCGCGGACGCCGCGCTGCGGACGCCTCCCGACGTGGCCATGACGACGCGGAGGCGGGGCGCGCGCCGATTGGCCGGGCCGCGCGCGGTGCCTGCTGGGAGCCTCCGCACGTCGGCCCGCAGCGCCGGGGCGGTTTGAAGTCGGCGGGCGCGGCATGCGGGCTGCGCCGGGGCGGCGGCGGGCGGCGTCCCCGGCTCCGGACGGCAGCGGCGGCGGCGGCTCGTCCGGCCTCACGGAGGGCGCGCGGACGCCCGAGGGCTCGTCGTCGTCGCCGCCCCTGAGCTGCAGCGGCTCCACCTGGTCGCTCTTGTCGCCCCTCGGCCACTCGAGCGGCGCGGACGGCAGCGACGGCGACCTCCACGATGGCCGCGTCTCGGAGGCCGGCCCGAGAGGCCCGGGCTCGCCGGGCCGCGCCAGGTAAACCCCGCTCCGGAGCCCCGGGCCGGCCGGGCGCGTCCTCCCCGGGTCCCTCCCTCCCGTCGCCTGCGGGGAGGAGGCGCGGCCGCGGTCCACCACGCGGGCTGCCGTTTCCGGAGCCCCAGGACTCCTCCAGAGCCGGAGCAGCCCGCGCGCGCCATGACCTTAGCCGCCGAGTTGCGTGGTTGACACGCGGGTGCTTTGAGTCTAACGCGTGGACGGACGCACCCCCGCAGGCCAGCGGTGTCCGCCTCCGCGTCTGATCGGAGCAGGAAGGCGCTTCGGAGTGGTTAGCGCTGTGCCGGGGGGATGGTTGAAAGCGGCCTCGATTCAGCATCGGTTCGTTCAGCAAGCGTCATCGTGGCTCCCGCTGGTGTTTTATTCATTTTCAAGCAGAGGGAGAGGGAGGGGGAGGGGAGAGGGGGGGGAGAGAAAATGCACCAGGGCCACCACCTTGTGGATCTGGCTTATGTAGTCCTGGGGAACTGAACCCCGGGGCCTTAGGCACTGGAGGCAAGTGCCTTAACCGCTGAGCCATCTCTCCAGCCCAGTGAAGCCTTTTTGATTGTAGGCAGAACTGGGAATATGCATACTAATTTAAACACCTTTGTTAAAGATGTTAAGAAATTTGAGGGCTGGAGAAATGGCTCAGCGGTGAAGGCACTTGCCTCCAGTGCCTGAGGCCCCCTGGTTCAATTCCCCAGGACCCACATAGGCCAGACCCACAAGGTGGTGGCCCTGGTGCGCTCTCTCTCTCTCTCTCTCTCTCTCTCTCTCTCTCTCTCTCTCTGTATCTCTGTATCTCTCTGCTTGAAAAATGAATAAATAAAATATAATTTTAAAAAAAAAGAAATTTGAAATGTTGTATTTAAAATATATATTGATTTGACTGACTTCTTTCAATAAAGGTTTCAAATTCTAGGTCCTTAGTCAAGACATGTTTTCTTTTTAAATGTTTTGTTTATTTATTTTCAAGCAGAGAAATAGAGAGAGGGAGAGGGGAGAGAGGAGGACCAGGACCACCATCTGTGCATCTGGCATATGTGGTCCTGGGGAATTGAACCACGGGGCCTTAGGCACTGGAGGCAAGTACCTTAACCACTGAGCCATCTCTCCAGCCCAAGACATGTTTTCTTTAAGGAGGGATCTCATGGCCTTGTCAAAAGTAGACAGGTGATGGGAAGTCCAAAGCACTTAATTCCGGTGTCCCGCACAGTTTTCTAGGCAAGAAAAAATACCGCAGAGTTGACTCTTAAGGGCAGAGCAGGTGTTGGCTATGGCAGTATTAAAATAAATAAAATAAGAGTAAGAGGTATAGCAAGTGGTTCCTGAGTGCCTGGGGCCGCGTTAAGTGTTCAGTAGGGAGAGTTGCTTGCAACACTACCTGTGAGGTAGCTACTACCGCCATCTCCATTTTACAGGTGAGAAAACTGACTTAAAGAAGTTAAAAAATGTACACAGCTAGGAAGAAACAGGTAAGGAATCGCCCCCAGGCTATTTTGTTCCCCATCTAAGCTTTCAATCTGGCGGCGTGTGGAGATAGACGATCTCACTTCTAGGCAAAATTTTCACTGTACAAGGACAGCATGGCGCGTTCACCACCTCCAGGAATTCTGCATGACTGAGGCGTAGACTATGGACCAACCCCTGGTCAAAGAGGCTGGAGATGGGCGGGGTCGGTTCATGGCCTCAGGCTGGGCAGTTGGGGAGTGTGGATAGAAGGATGCAGATGGAGGGTGGTAAAGGGACGGGGAAAGGCCATCTCAGTTCAAAGGGTGATGGCTACCTGGAGCAGAGAACGGCCTGGGAAAGTGTAGACTTGACAGGACAGTGGTTCTATGCACATGTGGAGGGGAGAAAGTGGAGTCAACGAGGTGGGTTCCTTTGGCTTGGGTTCCTGGGTGGGTAGTGGTACCTTCACCAAGGTAGGTTATAAGAGAAGTAAACATTCCTTGAGATTCCAAGGCGGTGGATGCTCAACTGATTAAACTTGTTTCGAGCTGGCTTTGCTATTCCAGTGGTGGAAAGACAAGTCCGGAATGAGAGAGAGAGAGGGAAGGGGGAGAGAAGAGACATTCTGCGTCGCGGCTCTCCATCGTCAGGATGTAGCATCCTTGAAGCTGTAGGGCCAGGGAAGGTCATGCGGCCAGACTGAGAAAAACAGATTACATAAGGCATGAGTAAATGAGGAAGCTGAAGTTAGGAGGTAGAAAAAATTATGCAGAGCACTTGGTGAAACAGTTGTTTGCTAGAAGGATCAATGTTAAAGACAGAAAACTAAGTCGGGCTAATGAGCTGGACTCTGGAGGTTAGCAGTATGGCTCTGGGAACAGTGTCTAACATTCACTAGGCCCTGGGTGCAGTCAACCCTGCTAAAAAGCCCACAAACAGCAAGACAACAATAACCTCGACTGGAGCTGGTTCAGATCCCAGTTTCCATGAGACCTGACTGGTACGCTGTCCGGGGTTTTGTGAGGTTATGTATCTCACCAAGGTCCCAAGTTCTTTACTCTGATACTTAGTTTTCCATGTGCTCAGAGACTATGATAGGAGAGTTGTGGATCCCAAGGTGACAGGCAGAGGGAGGAACACAAGGGTCAGGGGGGTTACAGCTGTGGTTCTGTGGTGGAGCTCCTCCTTCAGCTCTTCAGGGTTTAGTCTCCAGCACCCCAACCGACAACAGCAAAAAGCAGAGAGATAAGTGCTATATTTCTATAGGTTTTCATTTCCAGACAATTTCAAACTTGCAGAGATGAAAGAAAAATATGAAAACTCTGTTTACCTTTAACTCAGACTCCTGTTAACACATTTGCTTTATCATTCTCTTTGGGCATTCCTGTACTATTTATGTTATTTTTTTTTTTTCTGTATTGTTTAAGGGATAGAAAAGGAAATCTGCTCCAGGATCTGATTAGGATTTTTTGTGGTAATTAGTAATTGCTTGTCAAGATATAATTTTTATGAATAAAAAATAAGCTATTAAAAATGCCACAATTGAGGCAGATAGATTGGGTTTGGGTTACTTTTATGGCATCTTAAATAATGTGGTTTTAGAAGGTAAAGGCAATTTGGGGCTGGAGAGATGGCTCAGTGGTTAAGGCCCTTGCCTGCAAAGCCTAATGACCCGACTTCAGTTCCCCAGTGCCCACATAAAGCCAGATGCAGAAAGTGGCACATGCATCTGGAGTTTGCTTGCAGCAGCTGGAGGCCCTAGTGCGCCCATACTCATTTTCTCTCTCTTTCTCTGTCTCTCTGCTTGTAAATAAATAAAAATATTTTTAAAAAGGCAGTTTGAGGTATAAACTAATTCAGATATTGAGTTTTACTTAGTTTTTTAATATGGATGCTTCTATGTAACTAATTCATACACTTTTGTATGAATCAAAGTATTGCACATTTTCCTTTCATTGTACAGCTAAGTGACCTAGACTAAAAGGAAAAGAGTTTCTGGATAAGTGCTACAGTCTCCTCTCTCTTGTAGCAGCGAAGCTGACTCTGACGCCAGCCAAGAAGAACAGAGACAGGTGCCCTTGGCAGAGAGCTGCCTCACACCATGGGAGGTGTGGTTTGTTGGCAAAGAAAAAGAAGAACGTGGCAGGTTGCGTCAGAAAGTTCTACAGGTAAAGCTAAACAGTGTTCTTTTTATTTCATCTTAAGTCCATAGCACAATGTTGCTGTTTTAAATTAAAGCATTAATATCGTCCCCGAAGCAATGTTTGCGCATTTGTCTGTGGCTTTACTAGATGACTTTTGATAAATCTGTGTTCGCTGGAGAGGCAGTTGGGAAATGAAGGGCTCTTCCGCTTCCGTCATCAGCGTCATGGCACATTGCTGTCGAGGTGTTCTTCTCCACGGATATTCACTTTTACCTACACACGTCTTTTCACAGCTTTTGCTCATCTCTAGAGTGCTTATATTTCCACATACAGTGTCGGGGCTGTGTGAATAGCTGTTACACTGTGTCTTTGAGGGAATAACAAGGAAACTGCTGGTACAGGTGGTCTTTTCCATGTCTGGTTGAATCCACAGGTGTGGAACAGGCCATGTAGAAGTGCAGACACAGATACATACAGGGGAGCCTTACCAGGTGTACCTTTAGCCATATACTCAGTGAAATTTTTAAGAAAGGAGAAAAAAATTAAAATAGACACAGTAATTACCCTTTGTCTCCCAAAAAGCATTGGCCTGGGAGTGAGTGTGTACTGGGGAAAGGAATCTGCCACGTGTCTGTTTTTCCGCCTCTGTCTTGCTCATGGACATTTTCTCTCATTTTTTGAACTTTTCAACCCCTAAAAGTTCAGAGAGTTCAAAAAGAAAAGCTAATGGATTTAGTAATGCCAAAATCTGAGGTAAGAGAACAGTCTAGGATCACACAATTACAATTCAATATAAAAATAAGTTTAAGAAGCTTTAAAAGGCTTCGAATAGCAATGACAAAACTGGGGTTACTTTTAGGGAAGTGGCGTCTTGCTGGAGAAGGTGTGTCACTGGGGAGAGAGAGAGAATGGGCGGTTCAGCCCCCCCCCCCCCCCCACTGCAAACAAACGCCAGATACATGCGCCGCTTTGTGCATCTTGCTCTTTACGTGGAGGTGTGGAATTGAACCCTGGTTGTTAGACTTTGTAGGCAAAGGCTTAACTGCTGAGCCATCTCTCCAGCCCCTGGTATTTAAAAAATATATTTATTAATTTGCAAGCAGAGAGAGAGAGAGAGAGAGAGAGAGAGAGAGAGAGAGAGAGAGAGAGAGAATGGGTGTACCAGGGCTTCTAGCCACTGCAGACGAACTCCATTTCATGTGCCACTTTGTTCATCTGGCACTGGGGAATCGAGCTTGGGTCGTTAGGTTTTGCAGCTGAGCACCTTAACTACTGAGCCATCTCTCCAGGCCCATTTAGCCCCTGGTTTTGTCTTTTATTGGTATTATTATCATTATGATTTTTAAAACATATTTTATTCATTCATCTTCAAGCAGAAAAACACAGAGATAGAGAGAGAGAGGGAGAGAGCACCAGGACCACCACCCTGTGGGTCCGGCATACGTGAGTACTGGGGAACTGAACCCGGGGCCCTAGGCACTGGAGGCAAGTGCCCCAACCGCTGAGCCATCTCTCCAGCCCTCATTATGATTTTTTTAAGACAAGGTCTTATGTAGCCAAGCTGGTCTCAAATTCACTACATAGTTATGGTAGTTTGGATGTGAAGTATCCACTATAGTCTCGTGTGTCTTGAGTACTTGATCACCAGCTGGTGGCAGTTAGGGACGTGGCTTCTTGCTGGAGAAGGTATGTCACCAGGGCGGACCTCAAGGTTCACTAGCCATCCAGCCAGTACTCAGCTCTCTTGCTGTGCTCAGCTTGTGCTGCAGTGTTTTGCTGCTCTGATGAAACTTCCTCTTGATACTAAGCCGAAATAAACTACTAATCAGCTACATTTGGTCAGGTGTTTTGTCCTAGCAGCTAGAGGGAACAAACTCCTGATCCTCCTGACTCCCATGTACTGGGATTACAGGCATGCATCACCATGTCTACCTTGGAATTATTTTAAATATTTTATTTGTTTGCAAGGAGAGAGAGGAGAGAGAGAGAGAGAGAGAGAGAGAGAGAGAGAGAGAGAGAGAGAGAGAGAGAGGAGCATGGGTGTGCCAGGGCCTCCAGCCACTGCAACTGAACTCCACATGCATGCACCACTTTGTGCATCTGGCTTTATGTGCGTTATTGGGGAATTGAACCAGGGTCATTCGGGTTTGCAGGCAAGCGACTTGACTGCTGGACCATCTCTCCAGCCCTGCCTTTGTATTATTTTTATCATTGCTACTCATAGCCTTTTAAAGCTTTTAAAATTGTAATTTTCATACTAAATTGTAATTGTGAGACCCTAGAGTATTCTCTTACCTCAGATTTTGACATTACTAAATCCATTAGCTTTTCTTTTCTCCTACAGTGGTGATCAAACCCAAGGCCACATGCGTGCTAGATAAAAACCTCCACCATCAATCTGTACTCACAGCCCTAGGTGTAGTGCCTTGTAAAAATACTGTGGCCTGGTATCTGGCTCAGCAGTTAAAGGCACTTGCTTGCAAGCCTGCCCCAGCACTCACATCCAATTGGATGCATCTATAATCCCAGTATGCTTATGGCAATGGGAGGCAGAGCCAGGACAATCTGGCAGTTTGTAGGCATGCAGTGGCAAATGAATGAATGAATGAATAAATAAATAAATAGTATAGTATATAAGCTGGGCTTGGCGGTACACTACAAGTAGTTCCTACTCTGGAACAATAGATGCAGGAAGATCAGAAGTTCAAGATCATCTTCAGCTCCATAGTGAGTGGTCTCAGAAAAATAACCAGCTGGGCATGGCGACTCAAGGCTAGTCTGGTCTATAAAGCGAGTTCAGGACAGCCTGAGCCACAAAAAAAAGAAGCAGGAAAGGAAGGAAGGAAGCTAAAAATATTTGTTCACAGTGAGAAATATTTTTTGTTTCACATAAAACAAATATATTTATCTATACATCTGTATGAAATGTATCAGTTGTATGCAAAACCTGTTACTCTGTTTCCTCCCTCTCCTCCCCTCCCCCTCCCCTCCCCTCCCTCCCCTTCCTCTCCTTCCTGCCTTCCTTCCATTCATCCATCCATCCTCCTTCCTTCCATCATTCCTTGTCTGTTTATAACCCATTAGGTTGATGGTAGGCTCACGGTTTTGGATACCCTGGCTTAACAGGATGGTGACAAAGCCGTCTGCCTCTGTCTGGCTTTACTTGTCGCCTCCTTGCAAGCCACTTGCTAACTTCTCTTGGGCTCAAGGTTTCTGTCTATAAGCTTGACAGACAAGTGGTGTGGAGCGGTCAAAAGCCTAAGCTCTTGAGCCACAGTGTCTGCATTCAAACTTTAGGCTTTATAGGAGGTTCTTAACCTCTGAGCCTCAATTTCTTGATCTGTAAAACGAGGAGACTATTTACCTAATAGTGTTGTTAGGCTGACTGAATGAATGTCAGGATGCTGCCTAGTATTTAGAAGGCACTCAGTGCAAGTTATTATGTAGGGAAGGAGATAATCACTGTGAAGAGTTGTTGGGAGAACAGATGTAAATCCTGGCTATAAAGTCTCTGCCACAGTGGTCAAGCTTACAGCAGGACTAAGAAAGCCTTTTCACGTTGGGAGCATTTGACATTTCTTATGGCTGCCTCATCACTTAACTGTGACGTAGGATGGCTGCTCATCTCTGCCGTTCTTCTCATGCCTGTTTCTTTATTTCGGCGTCATGCTTTCCTCGTTTTTGTCTTATTTACTCTTTTCCCTGTTTTGTCCATAAACTATCAGAAGTGCAGATTCGTTTTTTACTCTAGGACTATTTCATCTCAGATCGCTGTTACAGACTTTGTGAAGGACAGAAAAGTGGCTTTGCAAGTTTGTTAGTGACAGTTGGGACTAGGATTCATCTCTTTTGGTTACAATTTAGGTACTTTTAAAAATATCTTTATTATCCATAATTAGATACATTGTATGAGCCAATCTTATGATGGTACCCCATTTCCCTCCGTCCTGTCCCCAGTCCACTGGGGATCCTTCCTCGGTGGCCATACTGGATCAGTCCATGGTGGGCGGGGTTATGAATTGCTCTAGAGGAAGCCAGTTTCAATTTAGGTACTTTTTCCACAATGTAAGATGTAATTTAAAAACAAATAGGTCAGGTTTAGCATTTACTTATTTTTATTTTATTTTTTAAAATTTAGAGAGATTTTATTATAGATAGAAGT
Source organism: Zapus hudsonius (assembly GCA_004024765.1). Classification (NCBI taxonomy): domain Eukaryota; kingdom Metazoa; phylum Chordata; class Mammalia; order Rodentia; family Dipodidae; genus Zapus; species Zapus hudsonius. Next base: position 22,231 of record PVHP010010880.1, on the reverse strand, counting down.
TAGAGAAGGGACAAGGAGAGGGTACAGAGAAAACATGAGCTGGGTAATGGCCCATTTTTCATTTTCTTGAGAAAGAGTTGTATTATATCTTGGTCTAGCTTCAAACTTGACACAAGTGCCTTTAGCCACTGAGCCATCTCCCTAGCCTCAGACTTGGTATGAAGCACAGGCTAGCCCCAAACTCACAATCTTCCTGCCCCAGCTTCCCATGTGCTGGGATTTCAGGTACACTACCATGCCTAGCTTAGTATTTATTTCTTTGTGTATATTCATTGTGCACATCGGTGGCTTTCATAATGACATTTTTGTTCAAATATGTCTTGCTCTTTGACCATGTTCAGCCCCTGGTACCTTCTGTCCCTCCTCCCAATAGTCCTTTTTCTCAAATCTCTGTTTTCTTCTAAAACAGAAAAGAAAGATTATAGGGTAAGTTGAATCATTAAAAAGATTAGCCCTGTTCATAAATTTTAGTTCAGGGCTAGAGAGATGGCTCAGCGGTTAAGGCACTTGCCTCCAGTGCCTAAGGCCCCGGGTTCAATTCCCCAAGACCCACATAAGCCAGACCCACAAGGTGGTGGCCCTGGTGCGTGCGTGTTCTCTCTCTCTCTCTCCCTCTCTCCCTCCCTCTCTCTCTCTCTCTGTATCTCTCTGCTTGAAAATGAATAAAGTATTTTAAAAAAATTTTAGTTCAGCAATAGACATTATTTATATTTGCTTTGTGCGTCTCTGTGAAATGGAGTGAACATTATTTTAACCTGTCAAAATTACCTATTTTTAAATTTTAAACAATTATAACTTTTTGGTATGAATTTCATTGTTATGAATGGGTTTTATTGGTTATTTGAGTTTTATTAACACTTTTATTCCATTGGCTAGTCCTCTAGCTGCCCTACATTCTCTATGGTCTTCGGATTGGTTGCTTTTCTTTGCTGTGACAAAAGGCAACTAAGGAAGGAGGGGCCTGCTCTGGCTCACAGTTGAGGTTCAGTCCTCAGGGCAGCAAGAGTGGGAGACAGCTGCTCACACTGTCACATTCAGGAAGCAGCTCTGGACCCCAGCCAAGGACTGGTGTTGCCCACATTTAGGGTGAATCTTCCTGCCTCAGTTAACCCAATCTGAAAATTCCCTCCCAGCAAGATCAGAGGCTTTCTGGGTGCTATCAGATCCTGACAAGTTGATTATATTCACCATAAAAACATGTTGACATAATGTGTTCAAACTTATAGATGTTACCTATTTTGTGAATGGTCCAGATAGTTTCTCGTTTTCTCTACACTATATGAACTCGGGCCATTTAATCAATTATTCCTTAATGAAGGGAAAGGGCAGGATATTGAATAGGCATAACTCTTACTAACTGTAGTTGATTTTAACTGTTATCCTCAGTGGCTAAAAAACATTGTTTCAGATAGTCACAATGCATTGAAATCTAAGTATCTATTTCATGTTGATTTTGTTTTATATCAAGTGTTTACTCTGTTGAATTGAGAGGTATACCAGAAAACCATCAGGAAGTCTGAGAGAAGACAGCTGCTATGTCCCGAAAGAGGCCTGAACGGATGAGTCAGTCACTGCGGGATATTCTAAGAGCAGCCTGAGGAGAGCCTCTTGTGTCCAGTGTGTTCTGGATTGGCAAAGCACGAAAAGAGACACCCTGAGACTTGGCCACTGTTTAGGTCAGCATTTCCTAGGAACTTATACTCGGGGACTTTTTCTTCTTCAATCCTTTTTTTTTCAAGGTAGGGTCTTACTCTAGCTCAGGCTGACCTGGATCTCTGTGGTCACAGGCTGACCTTGAACTAATAGCAATCCACCTACCTCAGCCTCCCAAGTGCTGAGATCAAAGGCATGCACCACCATGCCCAGCTCTCGTTAATCCTTACGTCAATATTGACTAAAAATTGACAGTGGGGGTGGGGAGAGGGGTCCAGCTGAGAAGATGGCCGGGGGTTAAGTGCACTTGCTTGCAAAACCTGCCCACGTCACCTACGTAAGCCGGACTCACAAATGGCACAAGTTTCTGGTCTTATTTTGCTTAAGCAAGAGGCCCTGGCACACACATGTACAAACACACACACGTAAATAAAATTTTTTAAATTGACAGCTATACAACAGGAATACAAAGGATGATTCCCTTCCTACCCAACTGTTGGGTTATATGAAAAACCTTTAAAAGATGCATAAATATATTCACCAATATTTAGTGGTACATTTAAAAATAAATACAATTTTTTATTTATAAAAATTTTGGTTATATAATTGTGAGATCTGTATCTAGTCTGTTACTATTTTTTTATGTATACCAACACATATATATTTTTTCTGATCCTTGTTTTATTTATTTATTTTTGTTTTTCTTTGAGGTAGGGTTTAGCCCAGGCTGAGCTGGAATTCACTCTGTAGTCTCAGGGTGGCCTTGAACTCATGGTGCTCCTCCTACCTCTGCCTCCCGAGTGCCGGGATTAAAGGTGTGCACCACCATGCCGGTCCTTGATTTGTTTTCTGACACAAGTCTAGACGGTCTTTCCCTTGCAACATACACTACAGTAACAGCCCAGTCTCCCTCACATAGTTCTCTTCAGTCTGCAGCGTCTCTGACTAGCCCTTGCCACATGTTCTTGCATCATAGTATTCAGCGTACTCTGCTGTCTCACGGATCTTTCTGTCGACACAGGACATTGACAAGATACTTTATTTCTCTAATTTCCTCATCCTATCATCTTGTCCTTGTAAGACCATGCCTTTCTTTTCACCTGCCTTTCCCTCCCTCTTCTAAGCTCCCATTTTATACAGAAAGTTCACAGTTTAGCACTTAATTGTTGGACATACAGAGAATGAGATTGGGGCAGATACTTCTCTGTCCTTCTCTCTCCCTCCTCCCTGTGTCCATTCCCCTCTCAACCTCAGTTCTTCCGAGCACTGTAGCAGGCATTCTGTGAAAGTATATTGAGTGAGTAGTCAAGGAATAACAGGTACAGATGTGGTGACAAATCCTTAAAACCAAGATGGGTGTTTGCTTTTGGAGACAGAATATTTAACAGTTAAAAGACTGAGTGACTAAAGGCAGCTCTTTTGTATGCAGTGGAGTTTTAGGGTGAGAGGTTATGGAAGACCGATAGATATCCTGTGGTCATTTGTTGAAAAGTGCAAAACTTTGTTCTTTGTGTCAAGTTGTATTTTCATTTAAGGTCCTGGAATTGGCCTCAGAGTTGGAAATATCTGTTTTCATTGGCGCTCGTGCCAAAGAAGTAGGCTTTGGGGAAGGAGGAGGATGGGGAGGGAGGCGAGTCGACTAATGGGAGGTGTGTAAAAAGTATCTCATGATTAATATCTAAGGGAGAGAAGAAAAATAACCAGTAATTATGTTTGTGGAGTCCTGGAGAAGTCTAGTTTGAACAGCTTCCTCAGCTAATGCCATAATTTACCTGATGAGTGACAGTGTGGTGGCATTCAACTTGCAGTTTTATTTGGCCATTCCGTCCACATTCCTTATCCTCGGGAGATGCCCAGACTCGTAGCGTCTAGTGACAGTGAGGCAGTCAAATAATCCGGGAGATGAATGTGCTTTTGCTTTCTATCCCAGCAGCTGGGAAGTCAGTGGAGAAAACGCCAGATATTTTGTCTCAAAGAAAAATTAGTTTCTTTACATTTCTTCTTTGATATAATTGAATTAAAATTTTAATTTAGGGATAACTTTATTCCTATCCTGTATCTTCTTCATGAATGTCGAAGCTTGTTATAACTGTAAAAAGAGTTACAGTTCTCTTGAGTTACTGCCAAGAGCTTAAAGTGGTGCCAAAATGTATGTGTGGGAAAGTTGATTTCAATGAGGGTAATTTAGCTGAAGTTTCCTCTAAGAAGCCAGTGTTTTGCTGCCAACCAATTATTTGCATTTCTAAAAAATGTCTTATATTTTTTCGAGGGCTTCCTTTCATCCTAGACTAGTTACTTAAATGGTATTGTCACTAGTGGTCTGTGTCCTATAAGGAAAACTATTCCTGTTTAATTTAGCCTGGCCCTTTTTTCAAGTATCTGATTTGGGTATTTCTACTAAATGTTGCCTTTTGTTTAAATTAAATTCACAGGAAATAAATCGCGAACTAGAAAAAAGAAAAGAAATGGAAGAACGTGAAAAAAGAAAGATAATTGCTGAGGAAAAGCATAAGGAGTGGGTTCAGAAGAAAAATAAACAGGTAAAGAGAAAAAACTGTCTACTGACATCTCTTAGAAGTCTTCCCTCCTGCCCCATGTCCTAGGGGTTTTATACACTGGGTTTTTTCTTTTTTGATTTTATTGATCTGGCTTTCCCTTCCCCTTACTGAGTGTGTCTCAGCCCTTTGCCCTCTTCCTGTGGCTGCCACTAGGTCTTCAGACCTGACCTTTTGGAATCTGGGGTTTTCCTCCAGAGGTTGGCAGGTACCTCCAACTAAGCCATTTTTTTGCCCATTTATTCCTTCATAAAAACTTCCTTCGAGCACCTTTACTTCTGTTACTGCTTCTGTCTTAATCACTAAGGTGCTACCAGAATTCTTCTCTTATTCCTAAAAACTTCCTTTTTCCTATAATTGCTCTTCTGGGATCACTTCTCAATAAACACATTACACCTTTCAGTTTCACCATTTCCTTCCTGACATTGGAATGGGAGCTCAGGAAAGCCAGGAATTTTCTTCTGTTCCGTTCTCTAGTAGTTTAGTCAGTACCAAGTGTGAGGGGAACTGGAAGTCTTCACTGCGTGAAGAGATCTTCCTCCATGGCCCTGCCAGTCCCTAACTCGAAAGAGTTTCCGCATCTCCCCACTGTCTTCTGAAGGAGGTTTTTACAACTCCAGCCTGGTTTCCCTTTCAGTGTGTCTCCTATCTATGTTGTTCTGCTCATTAAAATTCTCTTGTGCCCACACACTAGATTATCATGGCCTATCTTAATGGAGTACTAGTTTTCCTGAAAAGTTTTGAGAAGGAAAATAATGTTAAACTTTCTATTCAAGTAAACACAGGTAAGCACAAGATATGTAATGGAGTAGAACATAAATTTTATTTTTGTTTATTATTTGCAGTACTGAGGATTAAATTTATGGACTGGCCTGTGTGAGGAAAGTACTTTAACCTCTGATCTAAAATCCCACCCTAAATTTTCTTATTTTTAGGTTATAAGTAGGTATTCCTAGAAATTTTGAGCTTTTGGTCTGTTTTGCAGTCTTAGAGCAAGTATTCCTGAGACGCTCTGAGAGTCTTACGGTTTCTCATTTCCTATTTTCGTGTATGACGTTTCATTCTGCTTTGGTTTTTCTCGTCTCTCTCAGTGACATGAAGTGTTCACATGTTAGAGGTTCTTTCCTGTGAAGCTTTCTTTAGCTTATGCTACTTTGCCACATATTGCTTTGTCTATGTATATATTTTACAAGCAAAACAAAAAATTATCCACCTGTTTTGCATTTTTTATAATATGCCTCATTTTCCTTGCAATTTGAAGATCCTTTAAAACATGCGTTATTTTTGCACATTTTTTATTCATCACGAGACTTAGCATAATGTTTTACAAATAGTAAGCATTTGTTAACTGAATGAATGAGTGCATGCTTGCTTTTCCTTCTTTTTTTTCTTTTTTCCCCAGTGGTGGTGATCATTCCCAGGACTCCATGCTATCTCAACTCTCTTTGTAGTTTTTTGTTTTTTTTATCCTTTTTATAATAAAACTATTGTGGCCTCAAGAATTGAACCCAGAGTCTTATTTATGCTAAACAAACTCTGTGCCACTGAGCTCTAGACTCACCCTTTATTTCTTTCGTGTTGGCTTACATAGGAGAGCATTTTAAAATGCCGGGTGTAGGTATGCCGCTTAGTAGCGAGAGTGCATGCCTGCATGAACAGGCCCTGAGTGAGAGTTAGATCCCCAGCACCAGAAAGGAAAGAAAAAAATTGAGTGCTTGTTCTTTTACTAATTTGTCTTCCGTTGTGACATATTTAGGTATTGTTTTTATTGTTAAAATCTAATTTTTATTTTTATTTATGTATTTATTTTTGTTTTTTCGAGGTCGGGTCCAGTCTCACTCTAGCTTGGAATTCACTATGGAGTCTCAGGCTGGCCTCATGGTGATCTTCTACCTCTGCCTCCCCGGCGCTGGGATTAAAGGCGTGCGCCACCACGCCTGGGCTAAAATCTAATTTTATGAATTTAGACACATGTTTAAATTACAGGTCAAAGTTTTGAATTTTTAATTATAGTTTTTATCTGTTGTTAAGTTTAATGTCCAGTTATACTACTAAGATGAACATGTAGATAATTTCAGTAAGTTAAAGGTGGCAGAATCTTTTTCATGCAGGTGTTAGAAGAAGGAAACTAGAAGACTATATTTCTTCTACACTTCAGAAATCAATTTTTGTGGGCTTTCTTGCTTCATCTCATAACAAGAAAGTGTTCTTTGTAAATCAGTGCCAAAATTAAGACAAGTCTATGTGACCATGGCAAAAGTTTAGGCGATACCTTTTTGAAGCTTATGACAATAAATCAGAGTAGTTATATGTGTGCAGAACAGCATGCTTTCTCATCCAGAGGCTTCTCTTCTAACTCCATTAAGCTAATTTTACCATGCCAATCATACATTGCTGTATTGAAGGCAAAATTCCAGAAGGTTGGGGGTAGTAGCTGAATGGAGTTTACCTATTTTAACTATTGAGGAATAGTTGATTGCTGTATTGCTTTTTTCTTGAAACTATCAGATTTCTTCCTGTAGCCTTCCTTAACTTCCTCTGTCTGGAAGGACTGTTCTCCTACTCCTCTTCCTGCCTGGCATTTGGTTTTTCTCCCCTGTTGACATTTCACCGTGTGTGGTCCTCTGCCGCCTCCCTCCCTCACATTTGAGCTCTGTCTGGAGCTGCTATTTTCTCTGCCATTTTCACTGTGTTCTATCAAAAAATCAGACAAGACCTATGCGTCCATTGACTGAACTAGTTTCTTATGACTGCAGCTTGTGAAGGAAGCCCTTGTAACAAAGGGCTTGTCTCATCTAGTACTTTTACATTTGTGTTGTCAAACTAATTTTCTGGATTTGACTTTTACAGCATTAATACATATTTTGTGCCAAAAGGCTTTTAAAGTTAATTAAAAATCAGTTTTAATTTTCAAAATACAACGATATTCTTATGTAAAGTACTAATGCAGATAAACAGGGTCCATGACTGATGCCTCTATAATAAGTGTACCATTCAAGCTTTCAGCAGATTTTTACTCAGCTTTTTCTGTTTACCAGCAGGTATGATTAGAGGAACCAAACTAGAAAGTCAGAAACATGAAGTAGCTGTGTGTCATCTCCTTCAGTTGTGAGAAGCACAGGTCACACTGCTGTACAGTAGACGCAGTGAGCTAGAGACTGAAGCCCTTAGCTGGTTTCTCTCAAGAGAGGTATGCTGTTCTGTTCTGCTAACGAATGGCATCCTGTTATTTCTTCTTTAGTTTAAATCTCAGTTTGAAAGATGATATCTATGTTGTTTGTGAGACTCGAAAAACTTAGGTACCTGTGTGACTAACCAGTGCCACAGTCAAGAAATAGTGTTTTCATCACCCCAGAAAGTTCCCCTGTGCCGTCTTCAAATTCAAGCCTCACTTCCGGCCTCAAGCCAGCTCTAACTCCAAGGAACCCAGTATCTTTAAGTTCTGTAAATTAAATTTGTCTTTTCTAGAATTTCATGTAAGTTAACTATGAGGGTGTATGCTCTTATGTTGATTTTCTTTTAGGTTTTTTTTTTTTTTATCCTGACATTTCATGTATTGTGGACTCCTTCGGAATAGCATACGTTACTTACCCACTCACTAGCAGAGAGATCATTGTTTTCAGTTGAGGAATTATTAATAAAATTCTGTGATTCACTTGTCTTGGGCAAATACCTAGGGGCTGAGTTGCTGGGCTACATGGGAAATCTGTGTCTAACTTTATGAGAAAGTGCCAACTCTTTCTGAAGTGCCTGTGCCATTTTACATTCCCACTGCTGTTGTGCGGATGATTGGTCTCCATCTTTGCCAAACTTGATACCGCGAGCCTCTTTAATTTTCGTGAGTGTGTAGTGCTGTACCGTTGTTCCCTCCATTCTCTGAGATCTAATGGTGCCTCGCCTCTGAAAGCTGCAGTATCAACCTTTCAGGATACCCCAACAGGATGCCGCCAAATGTAGGCTAGACAACAGAAACATTCTCTTAGTGTTTTGGAGCCTGGCAGTCAAGATGAGGTTGTGTGCAGGTCGGGATTCTCCTCAGGGTCTCCTTGGTTTCCAGATGGCTAGCCTTCTGTCTTCTCACATGGTTGTAGCTGGATGCTAGACATCCCCGGCACCTTTCTCTTAGTGCCGCAGCAGCAAGACTCTTTCATGGTGACCTCATTTCATCTCCAAATGTGGCGTTAGCACAGGGATTAGTGGGGTACAACTTAGTTCACACTCACTAACAATTTCTGTATCAGTTGTTGGCATTTTGGTTTTGTGTGGTGCTCATTTGCCTTTTGGCCATTCTTAACTGGTGTTATGTAACTTTCGTAACTTGATGTAAAATTTTCGGCTCAGGTGGCAGAGCACATGTTTAGCTTGCATAAAGCTCCGGGTTTAATCCCTAGCACAGCACCACCTTCTCCTCAAAGACATGAGAATTACTGTTGCGTTGCTTTGTGAGATGGGAGACTTTCTGTGTTGCCTAAGAAGGCCTTGAACTCCTGCTCTTGTGATCCTTTGATGGGTTGTCACCATGGCGGCTCTAAATTAGCTTCACAGTGCTGCCAGTTATTTATTGAGAGAGAGTTATTGGTTCCTGTGAATTTTATGGGTTGTTTTTCTGGAAGGTTGAATTACTGTACTTGTATTAGGGGCTTCCAGGTGTGCTGTTAGGCTTGATGGGTCCTTCCTAGCACTCTGACAAGATGCATCCTTCCTGCCATCTCTGCATTGAAATTTGCTTCCCCCTTTGTTTATCATAGTCTCTCCTATAAGTTTTGTGGTGCTGGTTTTGAACCGTGTTAGTTTGTGTTGCCTTAAATGTTAATTGTCCATCATTTTTAAAAATATGGTTTGCTGGATATCACAATCTTGGTCTGGCATTATTTGCTTTCAGGTCTAGAAATTTATCATCCTATACTTTCTTGGCTTTCAAAATTGTGGATGAAAGTTATTTTAATGTATTTGCCTTTGTACGTGAGTGGTCATTTTCTCCAAATATATATGCTGCTTTATGCATCTGGCTTTACTGGGAAATGGAACTCAGGCTGGTGGCAAGCAGTGACTGTAACCACTGAGCCATCACCCCAGCCTGAGTTGGCATTTTCTGCTTTCTTGTATCTTTTCAGTTCTGTTTTTGTTGATTTATGAGGGAGGGAGGGGAGGAGGGAGGGAGGGAGGATGGGCACAGTAGGGCCTCCTGCCTCTGCAGACTTACTTCCGACACATTGTGTATCTGTCTTTATGTGGCTACCAGGGAATTAAGCCAGGCTTTGCCAACACGTGCCTTTAACCAGTGAGCCATCTCCCCAGCCTCTGCTTACAGATTTTAATATTGTTTCTTTGCTTTATGTTTTCACATTTTGACTAGACTATGTTGAGAAGAGGGTCTTTTTGTTTTGCATATGTGTGTGGTATAATGTCTCTGTGGTGTATGCACCTGTGTGTGCATATGTATGTGTGCCGTGCATGCTTGCGTAGGTCAGAACAGAACACTGGATGTCCTCCTCTGTTGCCCCATCTGTTTATGCGGGTGGTCTTGGGCCTTGCAAGCCCTCATGCTTGCAGAGCAGCACTCGTAACTGTTGAGCCATCTTCCCAGCACTAAGATTCTGTTACTGTTAGGTCTGTTTGGGGTTCTAAATGCCTCGTGTTCTTTTGATTGTGTGTGTCCTCAATTTGTAATCTTCATGTGGCATTTTGCCCATTTTGTATCTTAAGTGGCTGAAAGTTTTGGTCCTTGAAGGAGTCATGTTGCCTTGCTTCTTGATGGTTCTTGTGCTTCTTCTGTGTTGCAGTTTGCACATCTGTTGGTTTGGGTGTCTTTTATTGACAGGCTTAACCCCAGGAGCAAACAGACTGCTGTAACAGCTATAAGATCACTCCGTGAATGACTTAGAAATAGACTTAAAAGAGATTAAAACCCAGCTCATGCATCACAAATGACCATTGAAAATGAAATATGGCAAATTACTGTAGAATGTGCTGTGAACTTAAAAATTACCTGTGGTAAGTGTGGAAGCAGTAAATGAATGAGATGTGAGGAGAATGCAGGAGAGTGGAGAAGCAGGGAAGGAGCAAGGTCAAATGAAAGAAAGGGAAAATGAGAGGGGTGTAATGGAAAAGTATTATGAAAGGAAAGAGAAAATACCAAGAGGTTAGAGGTGAGCGACTTAAAGATTTCTCAATGATGAAAAAGTTCAAAAAATTGATAAATGTAAGAAGGAGAGTAAAAGAAAAATGAGAGCTTTAAAAAATAACACAAGTCAAATTATTATCAAAGTAGGGAAGGAAGATAAAAAGAAGGCAGCCAACACAAGACAGAAAAAAGATAACTAGGGAAAAGAAAAAATATTGCCTAATAATGAAAAGGCATAAATAAAACTAGATAAATGTATTAAAGGCAAACCAAAAACATTTAAAAAAATACAAAAAGCAACTTGCTCAAGTGTAGTAGAAAGAAATTTGAAGAGTCAAGAAAAAAAGGATTTTTTTTTTTTTTTTAAGATGAAGTGTTGGAGCCTCTCTGCTGGGTCCTGGAAAATGGTCAGTTACATTCATGTATGGCAGGATGTGAGGGACAGTATAAGTCAAATGGGGTCAGTTGAAGACACTGGTCTTTCCTGTGCTGTTGCTGAGTCTGTGTTGGACAAATGTCCAGTTTTTCTAGGGTCTCTTCACTTTGTTTGCTTCCCTCTTTAGTTAGCAGGGGCCTCTTGACCACACCTCGGCTGGCAGTCAGTGGGTGTGCAGGTTCTCTCCCCCCTCCAGACTCCCAGATCATACCCCTTGGTGTGGCTGGAGGTGTTCGATGCCACTGACTTCACTCCATAGCTGTTGACAGTCCAGTAAGAAAGAAGCACAGCCACTTGGGGACGAATCAGGCTTTGGCTGTTACAACCCCCGTTCCCTGCACTCGTACAGGATGCAACTGATGCTCAGTAGTTGGGTGGGAGTGTACGTAAAGCGTTTCGCAAGATGCCTTCAATGAGAATTTCTGTTCTTGGCTCTTATTTCTTTGATCCATGAAGGGTCACGTGGCATTTGTACTACACATCTTCAGTTCCTAACCCTTTGCTAGAGAGAATGAGCTATGTCACGGAAAAAAATGTTGAGATGCAGTTTGTGTTACTGATTTTTTTGTGTGTTGTGATTTTTCTTTTTGGTTTTTCGAGGTTGGGTCTCGCTCTAGCCCTGGCTGACCTGGAATTCACTCAGTAGTCTCAGGCTGACCTAGAACTCACGGAGATCCTCCTACCTCTGCCTCCCAAGTGCTGGGACTAAAGGTGTGCGCCACCACACCTGGCTGTTAGGATGTTTTTAATAGAAGTCCACTTGGTAAATATTTTAGTCTTTTCTGGCTTTACCGTCTCTGTGACAGTGAATCATCTTTCCTACCACATTTTGGTAAAACTTTATATACAAATTCAGATGCTACTTCTACTTTCTTCCCCTCTTACGTATTTGTTCTTTGTAGCTCTCACTAAGAGTGATCATTTGTCCTATTACTTCGTTGGTAACTGTCTGGGGAATTTGTGTTTAGCGTGCAGGTGAGCATCTACAAAGCATACTGGATTCTGGACATTAAACGTTGAAAGTTTTATTCATTCATTCAGCAAATCTTTCTTGAACCCTCCTGTTCACTTAGCACTGTCTGGAACTCTGGGTTTACATTTGTGTGCAGGGTTTTCACTGCTGTTCTCATGAAACTTATATCTAAGGGGGAAGATGATTATTGAACTGGTGACTAATTATACATGTGTCAGATATTTTCATAAAAGATGTGCCAGCTACTGATACTGCTTATTTTAAGAAATAATTTTAATTTAGAAAATTATATAGAAAGCCTTCTTTCTCTATAAGGATTATTATTACAGATAGTTTAAGTAAAATTCTTGTGTTTTTTTTTTAAGGAAAGGAAAGAAAGGGAACAAAAAATTAATAAAGAAATGGAGGAAGAAGCAGCAAAGAAACTGGAGAAAGAATATTTGCAAGAAAAAGCAAAAGAAAAATATCAAGAGTGGTTAAAGAAAAAAAATGCTGAAGAATGTGAGAAGAAAAGGAGAGAGAAGGTATTGCTATCAAAATAACCAGTCAGAATGCATGCTTGGTGGGTGTGTTTTGGAGGGAAAGAAGGACGATGAAAAAATCGGCAGTAGTTTAGTATAGAATACGTGAAGCTTCAAAATAAATACACATTATGGCTTTCGTACGGGGGAAAATTGTTAAGAAGCCTGTTGATTTTTTTAAGTCAGTTTCAAAATTCTTGTGATTGCCGTTGAATGTTTTGGATGGTTTCTCTATAGTCGTGTTTCTATAGTAGTTGTTTGGACTCCTGAATGTCACGGCCCTGATCAAGTTTACTTTTGCTCTCTTAGTTAACAAAATCAACTCAGCATATGGCTAGTATGTCACTGCTAACTGGGCTGCTAAAACGTATAGACATTGAAATTTTTTATTAAGTAGGAACTGTGTGTGAACAAGTCATGTGCTGGTACCTCCATATCCCTCCTCCTGCCCTCTTTCCGCTGTGGGCCTTCCTTGGTGGGATTGCTGGTTGCTCCACGGATTGAGGGCGATGTGCTGTGTGAGCAGCCGTCAGCTGTCCGTGGGGTGGTGAGCATTGACATTTGAACGGACTGTTTAGTTACAAAACATTCAAAAAAATTCTTTGGTGTCATTTTAAGGAAAAAGAAAAACAACGTCAAGCTGAATTGCAGGAGAAAAAGGAAATAGCAGAAAGAAAGTTTAAGGAATGGTTGGAAAATGCGAAAAATAAGCCCCGTCCAGCTGCAAAGAGCTATGGCTACGCCAGTGGAAAGCTTACAGGTTGGTTTTATGTTACGTGGCTTATGTAAGTATGGTTTGCCAAGGCAAATGCTATGTAGGCTGTTTGTTTTTGACAGAAATAGCTATGTATAAAAAGTAATTTTCTTTCAAATTACTATTTTCTACCAGATTATAACATGTTACTAAGGTAATACTTTAAATTTATTGTAATTTTGCATAGGCATGGCACCTAAGTATTTCTTGTTTGGCAAAGGGAAATCGTTGCTTTAATCTAATGAGTAGATGAGAACGTGAAAGCTTAGTTGAGAATAAACATCTTGACGAAAAGTTAACTTTTTCTGCGAGTACGGTACTTCCTTATGCTCATATCATTTTCATAGACTTTGAAATGAAGGAGTCATATCCATGCAGTGAGCGAGGCTTTGGAGATCATTGACGTAATGTTCTTCCTTCGCACCACTGCTGGTGGTCAGATGTCAGACGCTCAGCACTCTGGGCTCAGCAGAAGAACGCTCGGTAACGGGCGATCACAGTTCCAGTGACATGGCGAAATGTTAGTTTGAGGGAGGATAATTCAGAATGTGAATGGTTCCGAAGAAGACTTAAAGTTACTTATGCAAAATAAAGTGTTCTGTAAACTTTAGTCTGATTCAGGGAAACTAAGAACACAGTCATTTCCTAGACTAAATTAGGAATATACGTGTTTTATTTGAAGGTTCTAAAATTTGGCTCATAAAAGTTTTGCAAGCATTTTCATTTAAATGGGCTTTGACATTATTGGGATTATCAGAATTATCTTTTAGTATTTGTTAACATATTTATTACTATATTTGAACAATGATATTTCTTTGAAATTATTAATTTTTGTTTGCTTGGTTTTTCAAGGATGGTTTCACTCTAGCCCAGGCTGACCTGGAATTCCAAGCTGGCCTCAAACTCACAGTGATTCTCCTGCCTCAGCCTCCTGAGTGCTGAGGTTAAAGGTGTACACCGCCTTTTGAAATTACTTAGGGTTTCAAGTTTGAAATTAGTCAATATGATTTATCAGTGTTATTTTGCTTTGTTGACACATTAGCAGATTTTTAGAGTTAAAAACAAGTGAATCTTTGACTTGAAGAACATTTTGCTTTCTTCTGCTTTTTCAATCAATAATAGGCTTTTACAATGGAAATTCCTATCCAGAACCAGCCTTTTATAATCCAATTCCATGGAAGCCAATTCATATCCCCCCTCACAAAGAAGCTAAGGACCTGCCAGGAAAGAAGAGTCAAAGACCTGCGACGAGTCAGCCACAAAGGCCGTCAACTCTGGCACTCCATAAAGCCAAAGACAGCCTTTTCCTTGGAACTCTGTGTAGGATACAGAGGTAGCACATGAAGCTAGTGAATTTTAAAGTCAGAACTATTAATATTATTTTTTTTTACTGCTCACTCATCCAGCATTCGATGTGATCACCATCAAGAACGAGTTTCCCATTCGGACTGGGATCCTTGGAGTTCCCAAGGACAGTGTCTGTGCTTGGGTTTTTAATAAACTTGCAAGGTTGATTTTGGCATATTGTTTTTCAGGGTGAATGAGTAAATATTTAACAATTGTGTTTGTGTTCAGTTTTTATTAAAATTATAATACAATAAAGCAGTTTTCCGTGTTCTTTTGTACTCTGTTGTTTGTGTTCATGCTTAGGAACATAAGATTCATTTGTTCAAACAGGCATTTCTAAATTGTATGCTTATCCAAATGAGTTAGAGACAAAGAGTAATAAATTTCAGATTTTCGTTTGTTTGTTTTGTTTTGTTTTTTTTCCAGGTAGGGTCTTGATCTAGCCCAGGCTGACCTGGAAGTCACTATGTAGTCTCAGGAATTTCAGTTTTTGTAGATAGTTTTTGGCATTTTTTTATGAAGATATTCTTAAAATAATTAACTGAAAGTCTGCATTGCACCACAGAAATAAAGGTTGGGATTTAAGAAAATACATATTTTATTTGTGAACAGAGTGCACACCAGGGCCTCTTGCCACTGTAAATGAATTCCAGATACATGCACCACTTTGTATATCTGGCTTTATGTGTGTACTGGGAAATTGAACTTGGGCCAACAGGCTTTGTAAGCAAAAACCACTGGGCCATCTCCCCAGCCTGCATTGGAATTAAAAAAAAATTATTTTTAAATTTATTTGCAGGGAGAGAGAGGAGAGAGAGAGAGAGAGTTCATGAGTGCACCAGGGCCTCAGGGTGTCAGGAACTCCAGATATGTGCCACTTGGTACATTAGCTGGCTTTACATGGGTATTTTAACCAATGAGCAATCTCCCTAGCCCAAAAAAAGATTTTAAACTTATGCTCTGAATTCAAAGCTCATGTGCCAGAACCTTGAGACATTAATGATATTTTTTGCAGTTTATAGAATAACTATTCATTATAATTTGAAATTATGACTATCAGTGCATTGTCCTGAATATTAACCATCTTAAATGTTAACACTCATTTAAAGTCTGTATCTTTGAGAAGTCTTTAGAGGGTGATCACGAAATGCAGATCTGTTTATTTCAAAGTATTTTGTTTTGTTTTGTTTTTTGAGATAAAGTCTCACGCTAGCCCAGGCTGACCTGGAATTCACTATGTCGTCTCAGGGTGGCCTTGAACTCTCAGTGATCCTCCTACCGCTGCCTCCCTAGTGCTGGGATTAAAGGCGTGTTCCACCATGGTCTGCTCAAAGTGATTTCTGTGTGGAATATGTGCTAGATTCGTCATCGTCAAGTTCCTGGTGACTGGCAGTAATGTTGGTAAGGAAGCAGCAGTACTCGTTAAGGGTGTTCCTGCCATCACATCTGGGAAGACACCTCCAATCAGTACTCAGTAAAATTTGTTGGTTCAAAAATCATAGATGGCGCCGGGCATGGTGGCGCACACCTGTAATCTCAGTACTTGAGGAAGATGGCTGTGAGCTCGAGGCCACCCTGAGACTACTTAGAGAATTCCAGGTTAGCCTGGGTAGAAAGAGACCGGACCTCACAAAACAAAAAAGTCGTAGAAGCCCAACCATTCTACTTCAGCAAATTGAAAGCATGAATTCACCAGGTTGCTAATCTTTTGTGTATAAAACATATATAGTATACATATCTCTGAATTCCTAGGAGTTTTAAAAAATTGTTATGTCTCAATAACCCTATTTCACAGAGTAGATTAACTTCTAGCCATAACTATAATCAAAGCAAGATTTTTCAAAAGCTATTTGGCCAACCCTTCATGTGTGTCCTGAGTTAATTCTCATCGAATGGGAAACTTCTGGGAGATTTAGTCAGAGTAATGAGATATAGATTATAACTGAGGTTACTCTGGCTGCTGTGGAAAGTTGACCTGTAGGGAAGCAAAGATTCGAATCGGAAACAGTGAGGTTGTTTTCAGTATCCTCCGAATAAGTCATAGAGGCTCCGATTAAGGCTGCAGCAGTGACAAGGAAAGAGGCAGAGCTAGACCGGGGTTATGTGTTGGCGGTGGAGCGAGCAGGGTTGCTGATGCTTAGATGTCACACCAGGAAGAAAAGCCGGAAGAAGGAAAAAAAATAGTCTGGGGCCTAATGCATAGGCAAGTGGTAATTGCAACAGAGATAGGGAGAATGGTAGGAAGAGTTGCCAAGTTTCCAGGGCATTCTAATTCTTGAATAAGTTTTATGGCACTCTACTGAGTCCCAGACACTTCTGTTTGGTCCTCTTTCCTGATGTCCTATCTTCCCCAAGGATGTGACTGCAGTTTCTCTTAATTGGCTCTGTTTCCTCTGGGTCTTTTTCTCCCCTTCACTTTCTCTTTATTTGGGTTCAGAGATTTCCACACATGTTTGTTAATCCCTGTCTCCATTTATATTGAGTGAATCCCTGGCCATATGTAACAGCAGACCATTAAAAGGCCGGATAGACCTTATTTAGGCACAAGGAGGGTTTGTCAGTGGTAGGTTCTGTGTTGTTGTGAAAAGCTTCAAATACCTGGGAGTCTTCCCCTGCAGCTGCTCAGTTTCCCAGAGGAGTGTGGTGTCCCATGGGGTGATGGATGCCTGCCTGCCTGCCAGGATTCCTGAGCAGGGCCTGTGTATCTGAGCTTATTAAGCAAACTGTCCCCTTACTTGGATTTCTGTCCAGCCAATGCATAAGCTCTGTTCTTGGTCCCTCTGGTGCTCATAGGGCTGTCCAGATGCTGAGCCTTTCCAAGGGTCTGCAGGCTCAGTATTTTTTGATTGTCTTTTTTTCAAGTTATATATTTCAGTATTTAGAAACATTTAGATGTTAAGAAACGGAACACTTTAAAAGCACCAAGGGCTGGAGACATGGCTTAGCAGTTAAGATGTTTGCCTGCTGGCCAGGGGGACCCCTGAATTCAGTTCTCCAGTATCTATAGGGGGGCCCGATGCACAGGGTGGCACATGTGTCTGGAGGTCATTTGCAGTGCCTGGAGACCCTGGTGTGCCCGTTCTCTGCCTCTTTCACTCTCTCAAATAAATAGATAAATATTTTTTAAAAATAAATAAAAGCGCCCAGAGAGATGGTTCAGATAAAGGCTCTTGCTTGTAGGATCTGATGGCTCTGGATTGATTCTCCAGTGCCCACATAAGCCAGATGCATAAAGTGGCACATGTGTCTGAAGTTTGCAGTGCCTAGAGGCCCTGGTGCATCCATACTCTTTATTTCCCTCTCTCTTTCTCTTTGCTTGCAAATAATTTTTTTAAAAACCACCCAGAGGCAATTAAAAAAAAATAATTGTAACAGTCATAATGTCCTTAAAGATGAGGGAAAAAATACTGCATCCATAGTCTCCTAAGTCCGTTACCTCTGCAGCGACCTTCCAAACATCTGTTGGGATCATTCATTAATCATCAGACTCTCTGCTCTTTGCCCTTGTGGAATTTTTTCTTAAATTCCTTTGTTAAATCTTAGAAGACGCTGAAGAGGGAAGGGGGACGAGTGTGATTCATCTGCTATGTCTAATGAGGCATCTGTTGCAGTTAGCTCTCTTTGCTGGAATAAATTACTCAACCAAAAGCAGCTGAGGTGACGACAGTTTTTTATTGGCTTACAGTTTTGAGGAAAAGCTTCATGATGGCAGTGCAAAGGCTGGTCATCACCTCCTTACCACATTAGGTGGATGACAGCATCAAGAGAGTGAGCCAAACTGACACTGGTAAGCCAGGGGCTAATGAACCTTTGAGGTCCACCTCCCACATTGCCACCAGCTGGGGAGCAAGCATTCAGAACACATGAATTTATGGGGGGGGGGCTTCTAGTTCAGACCATCACAACATCCTAAGTTGAGTTGTGAACACATTGACATAAAGGTACAGGTTGTTGCCTTGGCGAACAGTTTAGCTATTTGGACTTTGAAAAAGTCTTACAGTTATGTGACATGTTAGGAAGATGGCCAGCGTTTCCCTGTTGCTTAAGGAGGGCACGAGGACAAAGGGTTAAGGGGGTGTTGAAGGAGGTCAGAAACCCCGGTGGCTAACCTGGTAGGCGTTTCCCTATCTCCACCCTCAACTCGGAGACTCCCAACCCCCCAAAAAGCATGCCACATGGACCCAGGTTCGCACCCCAGCTGTGCCTAGAAGGTGGCAGTCCCTCTACCCCCACCATCTGATCCGTGCCCAAGCTCACGTCCACATGCAAAGCAGGGATTCACAGGTTGCTGATTTCTGCCAATCTCCGTTGTCCATTTCTTTCCCTCCGTCCTCCTCAATTTCTATTTAACCCACGATGCTGCTACAATAAAATGAGATTGGGATTTCTTATCATGGGATTATTTGCCATGGATGCTTTTTCCCAGGTCTTTGCCCGTGGCTGTGCTGTAACACATGCCTAGAGCTGTGGCACTTCCGCGGGCTCTCGGGCCCACGGATGTGCCTCCACGGGTGCCCGGTTTTGGGTCCCCTGCCACTGCCACCGCTCAGAGCCTGCCAGCCTCAGCAGCCCTGGCAGCCGCTTCCAGAGAAATAACCTGCAGCGGTTGGTGCCCCGGTGCCAGCCAGCCGGGAGCACGGAAAGACACACGGCTCAGCCTGGCCCGGCTGGCCTCTTCCCGGTAGCCCAGCACTGTGCCTTGGGGCCAACAACAGGACCGCTCTCTGCTCTGCGCTCCTTGCTGTGTGAGACCAGCAGACCCATTCCTGTTCCCGTTCCTTTTTCTTTTTTTAGTAAAATAACATTTCCCCACAGACAGCCTGAGGCATGGCATATTTCATTTGGTTAGCATGTATTTCTTTTTTTTTTAAATATTTTATTTAATTTTGAAGCAGAGAGATACAGAGAGAGAGAGAGAGAGAGAGAGAAGAGAGAGAGAACCAAACAAACACCAGGGCCACCACCTTGTGGGTCTGGCTTATGTGGGTCCTGAGGAATTGAACCCAGGGCCTTAGGCACCAGAGGCAAGTGCCTTATCCACTGAGCAATCTCTCCAGCCCTAACATGTATTTCTTTAGTGCCTACTATGAGCTAGCAAGATGGTGGGAGATAGGAAAAAGACAGGGGCCTGGGGAGACAGGAGAATGCTCACTGTGCAAGCCGGGTTGTGTCAGGTGTTTGTATTCCCATACCTGTACCTACAGGTGGGAAGTGAGGCAGAGACGGGAGAACCCTGGCTGTGGGCCAGAACACCTTTATTTTTCATTTATTTTTTTTTTTGGTTTTTCAAGGTCGGGTCTCGCTCTAGCCCAGGCTGACCTGGAATTCACTATGTCGTCTCAGGGTGGCCTTGAACTCACGGTGATCCTCCTGCCTCTGCCTCCCGAGTGCTGGGATTAAAGAACACCTTTAAAGAGGTGGAACGTGAGGGCTGACACCCGCGTGTGTGCCATGGCACGTGTGCACCTGGACACACAGGGAAAGTCACTGAAGAGCAATGAGAAGTGGAGGGAAGACAGAAGGAACATTCTCAAAAAGAGAGGGAAGCCTTCTTCTTTTCGGAAGGGTGAGGGAGACTTTCTCTGGAGCTTCCCCCCAGGCTCTAGTGCTGTGCTAGATTCTGGGTTTAAAAAATAAAGACTGACTGTCATGGTTTGATCCCAAACCAATGAATGTGTTCTGACAGATCGATCCTCAGCTGATGGCAGTTTGGGTTTTACAACCTCGATGGAGCTGTGTTGTCGGGGGCGGGCTGATGGGGTTATGAGCCAGCTTCCCCTGGCCAGAGTTGGCAGGTCCTACACAGAACTGAAGTGAACTGAATGATTGATCAGCACGAAGGCAAGTTGGATTGTGAAGATGGCCAAGCGTCTGAATTTCACTCAATAGATGCGCAAAACTCATCTCTGGAATATTTCCAAGAGATTGTTTTCTACACAGAGGGGAGTATCATTTCAAGTTGAATTCATGGGTCTGTCATTTCCTGCTGCCACTGGGGGACTAATCTGTTTATGTTATAGGGCTTCTGTTTAAAAAAAAATGCAGGACTGAGGATATAGCTAAGTGATAGAGCATTTGCCTAGCATTCAAAAGGCCATGGGTTTGATTCCCTAGCATTGCAAAAACAACAACAAAAGAAAAAAAGACAGAATAACCAATATGTGTATATGTGTTTCCATACAAAATAAATTGTTGTCTTATTTAAACCCTATCTAAAAATGTGAAGCCATGAAACAATAGATGAGCCTATAGACTACTAAAAATATACTCTTTTTAAATATTTCTTCTTTCTTCCTTCCTTCTTTCTTTCTTTCCTTTCCTTTCCCTTTCTTTCTTTCTTCCTTCCTTCTTTCTTTCTTTCCTTTCCTTTCCCTTTCTTTCTTTCTTTCTTTCTTCTTTTCTTTCTTTCTTTCTTTCTCTCTCTTTCTTTTTCTCTCTTCCTTCTTTCTTTCCTTCCTTCTTTCTTTCTCTCGCTTTCTTTCTCTCTCTCTCTCTTTCCTTCTTTCTTCCTTCTTTCTTTCCTTCCGTCTTTCCTTCCTCCTTTCTTTCTTTCTTTCTTTCTTTCTTTCTTTCTTTCTTTCTTTCTTTCTTTCTTTCTTTCTTTCTTTCTTTCTTTCTTTCTTTCTTTCTTTCTTTCTTTCTTTCTTTCTTTCTTTCTTTCTTTCTCCCTGGATAGTTTTTTTCGCCCTACAAAGGTTTTTTTTCTGTTGTATGTGTGTGTGGTGTGTGTCATAGGTATGTGCTATATCCACGCGTGTGTGGACAGATCACATGGCCTGGGTGGAGGCCAGAGGAGAACTCGGGACCCCTTCCCTTTTGCCCTGTTGCATGTGTCTTTGAGACGGTCTCTCACTGAACACGGAGCTTCCATGTTTCTGTCGGCTTGACTGATCAGCAAGCCCCAATCAGCAATCCTCCTGCCTCTGATCCTTGTGACTGGAGTTACAGGTGTGCCTGGGAACGCCTGGCTTTTCATGCGTGTGCTGGGGATGCCACTCGGTCCTCATGCTTCAGTCAGCAAGAACTCTTACCCACCAATCCTTTGCCTCAGCCCACATGACACCTTTTAAAAAAATTAGTTGGCAATAATTTGTATAGAACCAGAGCTTGTGTTCATTCTTTTTTTGTTTGTTTGTTTGGTTTTTTTGTTTGTTTGTTTTTTTCAAGGTAGGGTCTGGCTCTAGTCCAGGCTGACCTGGAATTCACTCTGTAGTCTCAGGCTGGCCTTGAACTCATGGCGATCCTCCTACCTCTGCCTCCCGAGGGCTGGGATTAAAGAAGTGTGCCACCATGCCCGGCGTGTCCATTCTTAAACAGTAAGAGCTGCCAGCAGCCAGTTTATGGTCCGATGTGGCCCCGCTGGTGAGCTTCCAGCACTTTCCCTTGGCCATGGTTCCTCTGTCGTTGCTGTGGGTGGATTTCGACTTCAGATAAGATGATGTAAAATTAGCCACCTCACTGGGCCTAATTCAATGGTGGTTACTATTTTTTCAAAGTGGCTAATTCCAAACTTTTCATCATCCCAAAATAAAACTACCCTCTAATTAAAGTAAGTTCCTATTCTCCCCCTCCTGCAGCCCCCCCCCCCATCTGCTTCCAGGCCATCGACGGATTGGTTCTCGCAGGTCATGTCAGTGGAATCAGACATTGTGCAACCTTGGGTCTCTTTTCATTTAGAATGCCTGCCAGGTTCATGCAGATTGAGGCGCATGTCAGAATTTCAGTCTCTTTAGAGCTGAATAAATTGTATTGTTCATGGTCCCAGCCATGCAAAAGTACCTAACATATTGAGCAAATATGCTTTAGAGGGTGTTGGAGTTGTTTCGGCCACCATTCTTGACACTGTCCCTTACTTCCCTCTTGGGCAC
>PVHP010010879.1:0-46494 GCA_004024765.1 Zapus hudsonius | reverse complement strand
CCAACTACTCAAGCACTAGGGTTAGGACAAAGTCCTTTACTGCCTCCACTTTACCAATCCCAATTTGAGGGTGTTACCAGTCAACTGCAAATTGGGGCTACCCATAATTCCTTCATGTCTTACAGTTTGCCATAATGACTTACAGAACTTAGTGGGGAAAAGTGTACTTAAATTAGTGTATATGGGGCTAGAGAGATGGCTCAGCAGTTAAGGCACTTTCCCACAAAGCCTAAAATCCTGGGTTTGAATCCTCAGTACCTTCATAAATCCAGATGCACTAAGTGGAGCATGCATCTGGATTTAGTTTTCAGTGGCTAGAGGCCCTGGCACGCCCATTCTCTTCCTTTCTCTCTCTGTCTCTCTCTGCTTGCAAATAAATAAATAGTAAATAAAATGAGTGTACACAGAATGCATATGAGGGAACAGAGGCTGGAAGGTCCTGAGCACAGAGCTTCTGATGCTGTGGGGTCTCCTAAACAGCCATACCATCACTAGCCACAGAGCTCCCCTCAGCCTTGGGACAGCTACACAGACACATGAGCCATTGGCCACATGTTTTAACTCTGCAGGTCCCTTCCCTCCCTGAAGGGTGGGCTGGTTCAAAGCTTCAGCTTTTTTGAGGTAGGGTCTTGCTCTGTATTTCAGACTGGCCTCTGAGTCTGCTCTTGCCTCAAGGTGCCACGATCAGGCTCAGCTTTCTGGACGAGTCGGGTAGAATCTCTGATGATCAGCCCTCGTCCCCAAGTTAAGAGTCATCCCATTTACACCAGTGCACCATCGAAAGAAGTTCCATGGGGTTTTACCTGTGCCCAAAATTGGGACTAACTAGATATGCGTATGTACACATATAACATGTGAGCGTATATACAAGCATATGCAGTCAGAAGGAAAAATGTCTCCAATAGTCACTGTTAAAATGCGTGTCATTCCAATAGGGTTTCTCAAAACTCAACATAGTGCTGAGAAGTGACAGCAGAGTGTTCAGCACTGAGACAGACACCCTCCAAGGCTCGGGGTCCATTGTGGAAGAAGCGTTGGAAAGAATGGAAGAGCCTAAGGAAGGGGAGGGTGCTTACAATGCTGTCTTCAGACACAAAGTTCCCTTGTTACTCATGCCCTCCCAGTGCCTCATACTATCTCCACCAGACCTTCAGGAGGAAGAAAGGATGACATCACAAATAGAAGAGACTAGAAAGATGTGATTCAGGGGAGGGTGGGCTTGGGAGGGGGAGGGTTGGTAGGGGCGGAAATTATTATGGTTTATTGTCGATTCTTATGTAAGCCGTCAATAAGGTTTTTTTAAAAATTAGTGTCATTTGGAAACATAAGGAGATGCTATGTTTAGAAAGGTAATTCCATGGGATTTCACATGCTCATCAGTAAATGAGCGGTAGCCGCATTGGGTAAGTCTTTCCCTAGAGTTGCGGTGTTTTTCTTCCTACATTGAAAGTAGGTTGAAGGATCCACAGTTACTGGCAGCTTATTGTGAATCAAAAATAACATTCTGGTTCCTGATTTATAGCTTTTAAAACCCTTGGACTTAAAGGAAATAACACCACCGTCTGGGTAATTGAAAAATAAAAATAAAAAAGCACTCAGGAGGCTGAGGTATGGGGGATCAGTGAGTCTGGGGCCAGCCTGGGCTAGAGTGAGACCCTGCCTCAAAACAAAACCCTCCTATCAGGAGCACGTCTTTAATTCCAGCACTAGGGAAGCAGAGGTAGGAGGATGGCTATGAGTTCAAGGCCAGCCTGGGCTACAGTGAGACCCTACCTTGGGGGCAGGGGACAGGAATTAGTTAAGGGTACTAGTTAACTTTTCAGATCAAGTGTGATTTGCATGCAATCATTCCTGAAGTCGGGTTTTCTCTGTTCCCATTAGAATGTGTGACATATCACAACCCCCTTCATGAGAAGTGGGTCTTCTCGTGAAGACTTCTGAAGTGAACTTCTTCATGAGAAGTTCAGTGTTGTAACATCGCTCTGTTAGGTTTTTCTAGAACAGAGCAGCTGTGTTGTTGTAACCAAGAGCCAGACCAGGAACATTGTCCTGCTGCTTGGGCTCCAGCCCTGGAGCCCTTCGGCCTCGTCTGTCCTCTGTCCACCATAAACGTGGTAAAGAAAGTCATCCAATCATTCATAGAAAGGACTTGTAGTCATTTAAATTATCAGCAAGGATACATTTGGAAGGAGTAATTTCCTCTTGCTGTTCTAGTACTGTTCAAGTTATTTCAGATAACATCAGACTTTACTGTGAAGGCTAAAATTAACATCTTGATGAATGGCACTGCTTCTAGAATTGTATAGATCAAGATTGTTTTATAATTTGCTGTCAATGATGCATGAAATGGGTGTAATGAAATTAAATTTATGTCACTTTCCTTTGCCTTTATTTTCTATGGATCTACTACACTGCTTGAGTTTGCTTAACAGCTGCTGTTGATGAAAAGACACTGGTCCTAATATATAGTAAGGATGGTTGTAATAAACCCAGTACAATATGCTGAAAATTTTTATGAGTCAATCCATAATGTACATGTGAACTTGTCAAAAAAAAATCAATACCTTTAGTGAAGGATAAATTGGGGGAGTCAAGGTCCTGAGGTCAGAGTCTTACATTATTCTACCATGAGTTTTAACGTTTTTAAAAAGCATTCTAAAAAAATTAAAGCATTCTAAAATTATATGCAGATTATATTTGGATATTTTTAGCTCGCTGTTTTACCCCATTCAATGACTGGGCAGATATAAGATTCCTTATTAGGAATCTTTTCCCAACCGGATGGTTTCTAGATGTTTAAGAAAAATTAGGTACGATGATATTAATTTGCTGTTAACTAATGTTGTACCACGCTGCTAAATGACAGTCCATCCGTCAATTTCACATCATGACATCCTACTTGTTATTTTAATATGCTACGAGGATAAAATGTGTTTTTAGATGTGTTTTACGTTTGCACTAAGTAATGGAAAGTACAATATATTATGTGTCTGTGCCCTGAGGAAACTTTTTAACAAAAATAATTGAAGGTAATAAATCTTCCCCCTGTTCCTCTCCCTGCGTGTGCCCCTACCCCACTATTCCTTCCGTATTATTGTATCTCCTCAACCCCACCAGTCCTCTGGGTCATGATAAGGGGTGAGCACAAGGGTGTATGCTAAAACAGAAAGCCCCCAATCCTGCCAAAAGTTTGCTTTTCCCTGGAATGTTAATGTACTAAACATTCTCTATGATCACTTCTGTGGTGATTTGATTCCCTCTCCTCAGATTGAAATGGACTCTGGAATGATGTTGCAATTGAACACAAGACAGGTTTTTCAAATAATTAGGAACATCTACAAGCTAATAAATCTCTCCCGCAGTTTTAATTTGATTGTGTACTTGGTAGGTGTTTTACTTAAGAGAGTGTGGAAGGCGTTCACGATTTATGATGTGTTTGAGGTTCTTTTTTTTTCCCCTTAAATTGTCACAGGCAGCAGTGATAAAAATTTGCTGCAGAGAAATAAAGCAGTTCGTGTTTGATAACTTATTATCTTTAATAATGCCTTGAACTTGCCGGCACTCCTCAGGAAGATTTGTTTAAATTTGAATATGATTCACGTTGAGACATGGGAACCACTGGTGTTTCCCCCAGCACTTTGTCTTCATGACTAAATATAGCACACAATTGAATTTCCAATATACAGTATGTTTGCAAATATGATTATGGGGGTTTCAAGCTTTTGCGTTATATATATTATATAGAGAATTTTCATTCTGCATTTAAAATGTGACAATATATTGTGAAAATTGAATTTTAAAACGCTTTAAATGGAATACTTTTCAACAAGAAATGATGATGTGAATGAAAGCTAATCCGATATATATGAATGCAGCCCAGGCTTGCAATATTGGCTTGTCCATTAATTTTCTTAGCCCAGGTGCCTGTTTAGTGGGACGGCATCTCACAAAGTGATGATAGATGTATTTTACTCGGAGCAGTTCTGGAAGGCCAACATCTTGTACCTTTTATGCTCAAAACCAGTTAGGCGCTCTTGCCTACAAAATCTTAAAAAAAATCACCATTCAAGAAAATCATTCATGATCTTTCAATAAGAGAAACACTTTCTAAAAGTTTTCAATGAACAAATTAGACCATTTAAAAGCCTAGGCATGAATGAGTTTCATTATGAAATTCTTATTTTGGACCAGATTTTTCTAAAATGAACCAGATTCTACAACTTTTCACACTTAAAAAAGCAATACTTTTTTCATTTAAAAAAAATCATGCAATACAGAAATCTACAAAGTGGAAGTTCCATTTGTAATCTCACCTCTTAGGGAAAAAAAAACCCAACAATATTAACCTTCTGCTATATATCTTGCGAATATTTTTTATAAGATACTTTTCAAACTTTATTATATTTATGCATGGTAGTTGGCAAACTGCCTGTTTGCTTTTTAATGCCTTTTCCATGTCAACATATTAATATTTGATGAGTCAATTCCCCCAGTCTTTTCTTCCTCCCTCCTTCCCTTTCTCTCCACTATATCCCCAGGCCACGCCTCGATGCCTTTCTTTCAATGATCTGATGGTATTCGGGTCAGAGCTAGATCACATGTAAGTAATCACAATTTATTTGATGAATCTCCATGCCGATAGGCATTTTTTGCATGTGTATGTGTATGTCTGTAGGCATGTAGGCACACACGTGTGTGCAAGCTAGCATGCATGTTCGTGTACTTGCATGTGGAGGCTAGAGGTCAATGGTGGGTGTCCTCCTCAACCAATTCCCATCTTATTTCCTATTTTATTTTTAAAATAACATACGGAGTTTTAAGGAGCATTGGGACATTTTCAAACACAGTTTGTTTTAGTTAACTTTCCTCTCCTCATCTCCCCGCCAACTTGTTTTAATTTTTTAACCATTTTAATCTTTTTGTTTGAGAGGGAGAGTATGAGAATGCCCGAGCCTCCTGCCACTGCAAACAAATTCCAGACTCATGCGCCCACTTTGTGTATCTGACTTTCTGTAGGAACTGGGGAATCAAACCCGGTCATCAGGCTTTGCAAGCGAGTGCTTTTAACTGTTGAGCCATCTCTTCAGTCCACCCCATTTTCATATGCAAATCCTCATCTTTTCTTATTAATTTAAACCCGTGTATAGCATATAAGTTTATCTGTTAACTTATGTGATTAGTTCATGATCAATTATGTCCAGAAAATTTTATTAGTCTTTTTACTGATAGTTAAAAGTAATTTTTAGTTAGAAAAATAGTTAATTTAACTAATGAATTAACTTAAAATCGGTTAGTTTTTAGTTAAAAAATTTACTTAATGCTAAGAAAGGTCTTCCTCGCCCAAGATTATGGAAATAATGCTCTTTACATTCTCCTACTAATCTGATAATTTTGTTCCATTTATTTTAAATTTTTATTTACTTTTTTAATTTTTGTGGAGCCCGTGATGGGACCCAAGGCCTTGTTCATGCTAGGCAAGAGCTCCACCATTGAATTATGCACCCCCAGCCTTTGGTTTCTTGAGACTATGTAGCTCAGGCTGGACTTGAAATTGCAATCCTCCTGCCTTCTTTGGTATTGTAGAAATTTGTCACCATGTCCCGTTCATTTCTTTCTTACTCATTTTAGCTGATATGTAGTTAGCCTACATAAATGGCACTTATTTAAAGTATATGATTTTACATGTGTTGACATACTGAGAATCCCAGAGCCCGTAACACAATCAAGGTCATGAGCATATATCCCTCGCCTCAGAGTTGCTTTATGTCTCACTACAGGTCTACTCTCCCGTCTCCTTTTCCACAGTCTTCCACTACCGCCCTATCCCAAGTAGCCACTGATCGGCTCCCATTATTGTATATTCCTAGTTTGTACAATTCTAGATGAATGGGAGCTAGAGAGATGGCTCAGTGGTTAATAGCAAGTGTGAGGGTCTGAGGGGCCTGAGACACTGCTGGAGCAGTCTCGGTCCCCCGGGACACACAGAAGCAGCTGGGCCTGGCTGCGTGCACCTGTAACCTCGGTCCCAAGGATCACCGAAGCTAGCAAAAATCAAAACAAAGATTAAAAAAGGCAAGCTCTGGGATCAGTAAGGAACTTCTGCTCAAATAAGAATAGGCAGGGGCTGGAGAGATGGCTCTGTGGTGTAGGTACTTGCCCTGCAAAGCCTGACAACCCGGATTCGATTCCCCACAACCCACGTAAAGGCAGGTGCACAGAGTGGTGCGTGTATCTGGAGTTCCTTTGTAGCTATTAGAGGCCCTGGTGTGCCCATTCTCAATCTCTCCCCCCCCACTTGCATGCTTGCAAATAAATAAAAATAAAATAAAGCGGAAGCAGGATAGAGTGGGATGCCTGATGCTCCACACTGGCCACCACAGGTGAGCCCCCCACGCCGCTGCCAAGCACATGGGACCCCCCCCCCATGGGCACATGCTGTGTGCATACACCACACACAATCAAAAAAAGAAAAGAATTCTAGAATGAAATAATAGTCAAATAGTATGTGTTTTTTCTTTAGCCTCTTTCACTCAACGTCTTTATTTTAAGATTTAATCTGTGCTGTAACATGAAACAACAGTTTCCTCTTATTTCTGAGTATTATTGCATTGTACAGACAGGCCAAAATTTACTCACATGCTAAGTGGGTTCTTTTCAGTTTGAGGCTACTGCAAATAAACTGAATATTCATGTATACAATATGCTTTTATTTTTCTTGGGAAAATACTTTAGAGTGGAATGTATTGATCCTACTTTTGTAGGTTTGGTTTTGTCTAAGAATTTTAGAAACTACCAAACTTTTGCTAAGTGACTGTACCATTTTACATTCTTTTTTTCCCCCTGGCTTCTTGAGATAGGGTCTTGCTGTAGCCCAGGCTGACCTCAAACTCATAGGGATCCTCCTATCTCTGCCTTCCGAGTACTGGGATTAAAGGTATGTGTTACCACACCCAGGTTTTACATTATTTAAAAAAATATTATGAGAAAAAAAAATTAAAAAAATATTGTGAGAGAGAGAGAGAATGGGCATGCCAGGGCCTCTAGCCACTGCAAACAAACTCCAGATACATGAGTCACCCTGTGCATCTGGCTGTAAATGGGTACTGGGGATTTGAACCCAGGTCCTTGGGCTTTGCAGTCAAACACCTTTACCACTGAGCCATCTCTCCAGCTCCTTCCTTAAGTTTTATCACTTTTTGCTTATTATATTTTGAAGCACAGTTATTGCAAATGCAAACATTTAGGGTTGTTGTACCTCCTTGATAAATTAAAAATGCAAGCTTTGAAGAACAAGAAGTTGGATAACCAGGGTGAATTGAGTTTGCTGTGCTAGACTGATTCTGCCACGTTCATTATTTATTCTTGAACCTGATTCTGGAAGAGATGTGAGGCAGGCACCTTTGTGCAGTGTCTCCTACGTTCTAGATACTCTGTGTTTCTTTAAAAAAATCAATATTTACTATAACCTCATGGCAAGAAATACATTATACATAGAGTGAAAGGCCTATTTTTACTTACATATTTTATAGTCTATGTATGTTGTGTAACTTAAAAGTTTACACTGGGCATGGTGGCTCATTCCTGTCATCCAGCACTAAGGTGGCTGAGGCAGGAGGATTGACATGAGTTCAAGGTCAGCTCGGGCTACAGAGTGAAACTTTCTGAAAATCAAACAAAAAAGTTAAAAGGTCCACATGTACAAAAATTATTCTTATTACACGCGATGTAGTAATTTTTAAAAATGTTACTAATCATAACCCAATAAATTGATTTAATAACCAGTCATGGATTACAATTATTAAAGAAGACTATAGAGAGAAACTAAAACTTGGGGGGTTGGGAGTGTAGCGTAGTGGTACAGTGCTTGTCTGACATGCACAAAGCTGTGCGTGACCCCCCCACATACACACACCAAAAAATGAATAAAGAACAATGAAGCTTGGAGGGCTGGAGAAATGGCTCAGCTGCTAAAGTGCTTGCTT
The DNA here is from genome assembly GCA_004024765.1 of Zapus hudsonius. NCBI lineage: Eukaryota > Metazoa > Chordata > Mammalia > Rodentia > Dipodidae > Zapus > Zapus hudsonius. The sequence continues at coordinate 38,512 of PVHP010010879.1, read as the reverse complement.
TGCAAGGATGAGGCCCTTCAGTCTGCCTGAAAGGTCCACAGAAAAATGCAAAGTATGGTGGTGCTTACTACCTGTAATCCCAGCACTGGGAAGGCGGAGGCAGATGGACCCTAGTACTAACTTGACACGCATGGTCAACACTACCTGAGAAATGACACCCAAAGTTGTCCTTTGGCTTCTGTGTGCACACATGCAGACACACATGCACACACATGCACTCATGTACACACATCCAAATCCACATCTACACACATAAAGTTTGAATTAGAAGTAATGTCAAATCAGCTAATTAGACAGGATCAGAGTCAAGATCTGCTTTAGAAGTAGAATGGACTGGATTGAGTAATGAAGCCAATGTGTGGTCAAGGGCTATTGAATTAAAGACCTTTGCAAGGTATGCGAACTAACTCTGACATAACCAAATTACAAAGTCTTCAAATAAGGATATTAAGCAAGAGAAAACTGATGAAAATGGTAGAAATGTAGGCTTAGAAAGCATAGGAAGCAGGCTAGGAAGGAGCTCAGCTAGCCAGGGTCTTACCTGAGTGGTACGGGAACCCGTGTTTAATTCACAGAACCCATGTAAAAAAACCAGGCGTGGTGGTGCCCACTTCTCATCCGGGATCTGGGGTCCCTGGGGCTCACTAACCATCCAGCGTACTTTGTCTATTTGCTGTCTCTCAGACAAGGTACCTGAGGACTGCCACCAAAGTTGTCCTCCAGCAAAGCACGTGTGCCTCCATTTACACAAACACAACCAGACACAAGAACTATGGAAGGCAGGTCAGCCAGAGCTAACTGGCATCCCTTCGGTCTGTCCCAAGCTCAACTTAGCAGGGAATGGCAGTTTAACTGATTTTCACTGCCTCGCTTTCCTTAAGATTCCAATGGGAGGGAGAGGAGGAGTGGGGAGGAGGGAAAGAAGGTCCCAGCAAAATACTCTCTAGACTTAAAAGCTACTGGGAAGTTGAAACTAATAGTTTTGATAAGAGAATAGTTAAACTGTTCTAGGAAAGAGCCATGGATACCTGAACTCAAGCCTCAGGATTGGCTCTTGATGTACCGAGACAGTTAGGGTGGATCATATGGAAGGGACCTTGAGTGCATCCAGGAGCTCACTGGCTCTCATAAAGGAGCAATAAGGTGTCTTTTGACTCCTTGACCACCAAGATTTAGTGAAGGAAAAGTCAATCTTTTCAAGTTCAAGCAGCCAGGTGGGGTGGCTCATGTCCCTTAATCTCAGCACTCGGAGGCAGAGGCAGGAGGATCACTGTGAGTTCAAGGCCGACCTGGGACTGCAGAGTGAGTTCCAGATCAGCCTGGGCTAGAGTGAGACCCTTCCTTGAAAGAAACCTCCTCCCCCCTCAAAAAAAAAACCATAAAAAGTTCAAGCGATATTAGGATACCAGGGCTCTTAGACTGTAAGACCAGAGCATTTAGTCCATCCTTTTCAAGAGTTAAAGAGAATCTGAATGCTAGAAACCTAAAAGGCCTCTTCAGAATGAAGTTTGAAGAGAGAGAGAGAGAGAGAGAGAGAGAGAGAGAGAGAGAGAGGGAGGAGAGAGAGGCTGCAATTAGGACATACTAGTCATTTGGAAATTGAGCCCTTTCTTGCTTTCTTGCTTTCTTTTTTTTGTTTTGTTTTGTTTTTCGAGGTAGGGTCTCACTCTAGCCCAGGCTGACCTGGAATTCACTCTGTAGTCTCAGGGTGGCCTTGAACTCTTGGTGATCCTCCTACCTCTGCCTCCTGAGTGCTGGGATTAAAGGCGTGCACCACCACGGCCGGCCTTTTTCTTTCTTCCTTTTTTTAATTGTAGTGCTGGGTATGTTTTCCCCCTTTGGACAGACTAGCCAGCTGTACTTTTTTCTTTCCTTTTATTTAAAAAATAACTTATTGTTTTCCATATCATGTAAACTTAACACTGGTCCCTAATGTGTAGAATTCACACGTAAAGAATAAATTCACAGATAATTTATAAATCTGAAAAAACCTTTTTATTGACAGCTTCCATAAATATAGACAATAAACCATAATTCCCACCACTCCCATTTTCCTCCCCCCAAATGCACTCTTCAGTGAATCCCTTCTTCTTTCCAATGAGTCTCTCTTCTATTTTGACATCATCATCTTTTCCTCCTATTATGAAGGTCTTGTGTAGGAGTGTCAGGCACAGTGAGGTCATGGAGGCCATGTTGTGTCTGGAAGATTGCAATGTAAGCAGTCTTCCCTTCCTTTGGCCACCTGTCCTTCCTTGTCCTTTCTGCCACCTCTTTCCTCAGTGGATCCTGAGCCTTGGAGGGTGTCATGGTTTGATCCAGGTGCCCCCCACAAACAAATGAATGTGTTCTGATAGATCGATCCTCAGCTGATGGCAATTCGGGAATTAGAACCTCACTAGAACTGTGTTGTTGGGGCGGGCTTATGGGGGTTATAAGCCAGCTTCCCATTGCCAGTATTTGGCGCACCTTCCTGCCGCTGTTTCCAGTGCTGTGGTGGAGGTGATGTCCACCCTCTGCTGATGCCATAATTTTCCCTGCCAGGATGGAGCCTCCCTTTGAGTCTGTAAGCCAAATAAACCCATTTATCCACAAGCCACTTTTGCTTGGGTTCTTTCTGCGCAGCAACTAGAAAGCTGACCATAACAGAGGGTAACGCTGGGTACTGAACCTAGAGCCTCACATGTGCTAGGCAAGTGCTCTACCATCGCACTCTGTCTCCACCTTCCAGGGGTTACGTGCTTCTACACATCTGTATTTGCAGCCCTTTGGCCCTCTTAAAGGCTGAAAAATATTTTCTTTAGTTCTCCTGTTATTAAAACTATAAACTTCAGCTGCTTTGCAGTGACTTCTGAGTCCAGGCAATATTTTTCTACTGGACCCTAATCAAATCAATACTAAACTCTTTCAGACACACTGTCTTCCCTCCTTCCCTCTCATTTCCTCCCTCTCTACTCTGATCTAAGGAAGCTATACTGTGGATATTGAGGCTTGAACCATTTAGCGTTTCTTAAGTCTATCGAGATAGAAGAGAGACTGAGAGAGGATGGGCGCACCAGGACCTCCTGCCACTGTAAATGAACTCCAGATGCATGTGCCACTTTGTGCATCTGGCTTTAGGTGGGTCCTGGGGAATTGAGCCTGGGCCATTGGGCTTTGCAGGCAAATGCCTTAACTGCTGAGCCACCTCTCCAGTCCCTACTTTATTCTACGAGAGAAGGTTTCTTACTGACCGGGTTAGCCAGCAAGTCTTGGGGATCATCCTGGTTCTGTCAGGCCAGCACTGAATTACAAGTGTGCACTATGTTCCCAGCTTTTACATGGATGCTCAGGATCTGTACTCTCGTCCTCATGCCTGCATGGCAAGCATATAATGACCGTGTCATCTCCATGTTCATAAGCTGAGATCCTTTTTTCCTAGTTTTCATTTACTTCTTCTGTCTTGACACTTTCATACATGTATATAATATAATTTGCTCTTATTCCCCCAATTGCCTCCTCTTAAGCCTTTCCCTTCCCATTAATACTCTTCTTCCCCGTCAATCTCTATATTACTTTCATGCCCTAGTTAGGGTTGCTTGCATGGTCATGGTGGAAAGGTTATACACCATGGAATGGGCAATACGTGATTGACTACAGCTGACACCCCTTTCCCAACAACCATTAGGAGCCACTAGCTACTCTTGGAGGTGCGGGATCACCCCACTGCAAGTGATGTTTTGACGGCTCAGTCTTGTGCAAGAAGTATAAATGTTGTGAATTCACAGGTGTAACACGTCCCATCCAGAAGATAGCGTTCCGCCATGGTCTTCCCCATCTTCCTGCTCTTACATTCTTTCTGCGAGGTTCCTTGAGCCTTGGAAAGGGTGACTAAACCTAGATCTTGAGCAGACATGTTGGGGAGAGACCTCATTAGAAAATGTTTATCCATCCTCGTTCAGAGACTGCAGTGTTTCCGATTCCCTGTGCATGGTCACCCATCCATACAGCCTGTCTGAAAATGGAATCTGAAGGAGGCTCCAGCTGGCCCTTTCACTTAGCTGATACTGACCCTTGTATTTAATCAGGCCTCAATATGTGTGATGGTTAGGTTTTGTTGTCAACTTGATCTTTTTAATTATCTTGGGTGGGTCTCTGAGGATGTTTGCAGGAAGGCAGCCTCTCAGCAAGGGACAGGATGTAAAGAAGCTCAAAGAAGCTGGAAGTAAACATCCTTTCCTGTGTGGGCTATGCAGGAAGGAAATTCCAGAGACTCAGGAAGCCATTAAGTCTGGGGATGGGTTGTAAGACCCCACCCTAAGACTATATAAAGGGGAAGAAATTCTCTCCTTGGTCCCCCCAGGCCTATTTGCTGTTTTGTATGCGTGGTGTAGGTGATGGGTTTTTCTCTCTGCTCGGACCTGTGAAAGTAGGCCAGCCTCTTTCACTGTTACAGAACTTCCCCTCAATCTGTAGTTTCAATAAATACTTTCCTCCCCCAAATTTTGCCTGGTTTGAAGATTCATCCCAGCGGCTTGTGGCTGACTACGACAATATGCCTGGTGCTTTAGGGAGCTCAGATCTAAATTAATCCTGTGGCAAACACCTCATTGTTCGTCTTTGTTGTTGCTGCTGTTGTTAATGTACTACTACAGCCACCTTCTCTGGTCCCTATCAGTTGACCATGACACTTACACACTCTTCCTGCAACCCTGATCTGTCTTCACCATCATGGAATTCATTTGATGGCCCGGTATTTGTAGGCAGGTCTGAGTGAAGCTAGCATTCATTGATATTTCCCACTGGTTTGGGGGCGGTGATGTTATCATTGCAATTCAACCAATGAACGCTTTTTAAAGGATGTAATACCTACAAACCTATGTGATAGGCATGGGGAAGATGTCAGAAAAGGGTCAGAATAACCCATATTCCTAACAGACAACATCTATATAGTACTGTACTGTGTATCAGGTAGGGATATAAGTATATATATTAACTCATTTTAAAGATCTTTTGATTGGGCATGAGAGCACATGGCTATAATCCCAGTAGTTTGTGAGGCTGAGGCAGAGGGATCACGAGTTCAAGGCCAGCCTGGGATACAGATTGAATCTAAATCTATATTTCAAGGGGATATAAATAACAAAGACCCAGCTCATACATTCTCATCTGTGAAAAGACAGTGTTGGGATGAGTATTATTTCATTCTCAAATGGACCAGAAAAGGATCTAGATTTGTGGAGGAGGCCATGGGAATAAGCCAAGACCCCCAGACATCAGGTCTCATGATGTTTTTCTCTGTGCTACCCAAATTACATTATGGAATGACTTCACTGATCTATAATTGTCAACCTCTACTTGCTTTTACTTTTACAAATGTAAGCAAGTAATAAAGGACTTTTTCTCAGTCTAAGAAAATAAGTATCTTGAGGGTGCGTTGGTACATGGAGTCAGAGGATCAGCATCCACAGATGCAGGAAAAAGCCCTAAGCCTTTGCATAGCAGTAACAAAGCAGGGGCTCAGTGTCTCACCACAGAATGCAAGAGCAAAATCTCCCTGGAGACACGAAGAAGTCAGACATTTGTCCTACTTACCTAATGCACATGGGACTTGGTGTTCCCGGTTATCTAATGTGCACAGGACTTGGAATTGAACAATGGATTCAGTGTGACTCAGCAAATATATTTGATCAGCTCCAGTTAGAACTTGCAGGTAGTTAAATAAATAAGAGATAGAATGTGGCTCTGTTAATTGTGGTTAATTTTAAATTACTGTCTCTTGTCTGTTACTAAGCAAACTGTCATTTTAAGACCAAGGCCAGCCCTTCAATTTATAGTGCTGTGAACCCCTGAGGTATATAAATTAAAGCTGGCCACTGATGGAGATCTCTATGGGACCACTTATAATGAAATGACTAATAGGGTTAAATTTTTAAAAATTAAATCCAAAGAAGTTTCCCAGAAGTTATGCATAAGCCTTCATTAGGTACACTTTCCATTTTGAATTCTTGTGTTTGAGCCAATAGGTTGGCGAAGCCAGCATCACATACTGTAATATACTCAGTACTTAAGCGCTTAGTTTTTGAATCCTTCATTTTGTTGGCCAGGGATAAAGCGGTGTCTTTTAAGTCAAGTGAGACTAATAAAAGAGAACAAGCTACACCAACTTTCAAAAGATGCTCTAATCACGTGATGATTTGGGACACTTCACCCCGATGTTATAAGAAGATTTTCTCTTTGATGGCTTCCTTTCTGCTGTCTTCAGCCCTACGACGTTTTGTAAAGAGAGACAACACTATTAACTCATCCTTACAATAGCTAAAAAGCCAGTTTGGACCAACAATGATGAAACTGGAATGGACAGAAGCTGGTGTGGTATCTTTCTGTCTGTCTGTTGCTCCTTCTGAGAAATTGACACATACATAATGCCCCCTGGAAGGGCGATGAATTAAGAAAATAGATTGCTGATAAAATCCTCAATTTCGATGTAATAATTACGGAGGAAGCATCACCCAGCTGTCTGTAGACCCACTGTGTGATCAGGACAGAAAGGATGTATTTATTCCTTAGCCAGAGAAGCAAGGACGATAAAGGAAGACCAACCAGCTGCCTCCGTTCACCCCCCCCCACATTCCTCACTGCTTACAGTAAAAGGAAAATTTTAATACTATCAAAAAATAAAATCCTGGATGGAGAGATGGCTCAGAGGTTAAGGCACTTGCCTCCAGTGCCCAAGGCCCCGAGATCAATTCCCCAGGACCCACATAAGCCAGACCCACAAGGTGGTGGTCCTGGTGCGCGCTCTCTCTTCTCTCTCTCTCTCTCTCTCTCTCTCTCTCTCTCTCTCTCTCTCTGCATCTCTCTGCTTGAAAATGAATAAATAAAATATTTTTTAAAAAATCCTCAAAACCTTCATAAATTCAGACTTTGTAAACCAAGGCAGTGATTTCAGAACAATGACAAGAGTTTTAATAGAAAAAAACAGAACGCCAAAACCAGGAATGTTTAAGTTGAAGGAATTCTCAGGGAATTGGTGAAAGGCATGGATGTGAAGATTTAAGGAACTGCTTCCCACAGTCTCGGAGACCCTAGAAACATTTTTTTCCCTGACATTCATGTTGAATACCGCTCAGGTTTTTTTTTTCCCCTTGTCTGAAATTACTGGCACAATTTTGGAAAGGCAATTGGGACTAATTACAATCTCATGTTCACGGCAATTAGAAAACTTTGTTTCATTGTAAAACACAGAATGAATGTTTATCCAGAATTACTATATTCCCACTACAAGCCAATTTGCTGTCATTACATGTAAATCAAAATGAATCTATGAGTCATGTAATTTTAGTTCAAATATAAATTCCATGACTAAAATTTAATGTCTCAAAAAATGATGTCAATCAGCTCTCAGCTCCTAGAATTCAAGAAGTAGAAAATCTACTAGATCTGGCTACTGATCACCGGAAAACATTGAAGGATTTCAGTTCATCTTGTTGACTTTCGCACTCGACCAGTTCAAGTCTGCATAACCTGCAGGAAGAAGAGACCAGGCATTGGAGACCCGTTCATTTGCGTCCACTTTGTAGCTCAGTGAGGACCATAGGACAACCTTACACATTTGTTTTTGATGCTGGGGACTGAACCCAGGGCCTGGATTCACCACCCCAACCTGAGCCAGTTTTGAAGTTCATATAAGGGGGGATCATGATACCAGTTCTGTATACCCTATAGGTTAACTGTGAGAACCCAAACAAATAACAGGATGAAAAGTTCATTACACAGAACTTTACAAAGAATAAAGAACAGGGCTTGGCTGTTAAAACATTTGCTACACAAGCACGAGGACCTGAGTTTGAATCCCCAGCGCCTGTTTCTTTTTCCTTTTTTAATATTTATTTATTTGCAATTAGAGAGAGATAGAAGACAGACAGAGAGAATGGGCACACCAGCAAACATCTTCAGATGCAGGCACCCCTTTGTGCATCTGGCTTTACATGGGTACTAGGGAATCGAACTTGGGTCATTAGGCTTTGCAGGCAGTGCCTTTACCACTGAGCCCAGCACTTGTTTCTTGCTGAACCTAATGTAAGAGTTAGGTGTGGCAGCGTGTGTATATAATCCTGGTGCTGAGGAGGCAGAAACAAGCCTGTTAGTCTAGTTGAATCAGTGAGAGACCTGGTCTTTATAAATAAAGTTAGTAGCAGTAACCTCTGGTCTTCACATGTACCCACACACATGTACACTTGCACCTACATACCATGTGTTCACACGCACGCACGCACACGCACAGACACATTGCAGTGGTTTAAATTCAGGCTTGAATCTTGGGTCTCCAGTGAGCAGAGCCCTATTGGGGAGGTGTATCCCTGTTCGTCTTGGTGCTTGCTGGTGTTGGTGATGTCACTCTGTTTGGATCTGTGGAGATGAGCCAGCTCCTTCTGTCATTGACGGTGTTCTCCTGAAATTTGTAAGCCTGAAATAAACCCCTTCATCCCATTAGCTGTTTCTGGTCTGGTGTTTGTCCAGCAATGAGAAGCTGACTGCAACACACATGCACACACACTACACACACACTCATCCACAGAAATCAGTACAAATGGAATGGATTGTGTCTATGCTCAGAGATATATGTAATCATTAAGTAAGCACAACCAGAATTTTAAATTAAATTTGTTTTTCTATTTTTTGGTTTTTTTTTTTTTTTCGAGGTAGGGTCTTGCTTAGCCCAGGCTGACCTGGAATTCACTATGTAGTCTCAGGGTGGCCTTGAACTCATGGCAATCCTCCTACCTCTGCCTCTGAATGCTGGGATTAAAGGTGTGCACCACCATGTCCAGCCAACTCCTTGATTTGAAAGAAGAGGACATGATTACTTTTAATATTTATTATCCTTCCCTTCTAAGTTTTTTTTTTTTTTTTTTTTTTGGTTTTTCGAGGTAGGGTCTCACTCTAGCCCAGGCTGACCTGGAATTCACTATGTCGTCTCAGGGTGGCCTCGAGCTCATGGTGATCCTCCTACCTCTGCCTCCTGAGTGCTGGGATTAAAGGCGTGCACCACCATGTTAATTGAAAGTTCTTTTAAAAATAGAATATTTAATACATTTCAGTGACTGTTTTCCATTCAGTGAATTTCTGTTAATTTTCTTGCAGAGTACTGAATATTTGAATTTTCAGAGATAGACACATTATCTCACATATTTAAATTTTTTATTATATAAGAACATATCATAGTTGTAAAGACTTATATGTGTTAAATGATGAGTGTGAGTTGTGGTCAGAAACAATGATATTAAAACATACAATTCATTTGTCAGGGGGAGACATCTGCCGAACATACCCCACTGTGAAATGCAATGTCATTGGAAATCTAACTATTACAAAGCTATTTAACTATCCTTGTGTGTATGTATATCTATGACCATTCTTAAAGGAATTCATATTTTGTAATGTGACTAAAAGCAATTTTTTTACTTTAGCTGGTAAAATGAATAACTGCTTTCTGTTTGTAAATTCAATGCATGTTGTTGATAATTTAGAAAGTACTCCTCAAGAGTGTATTTCATTTTTATTTTAAATTATATAATTTAAAAAATAAGACTATGACAAAGTACCCCAGAAGGGCCCCATGGGTCCCTTTCTCTCCTGTCTTCAGAAGTAGCTATGACCTGACTGTTATAACCTCTCTCTCCCTTTTCCTTATGTTTTATCATGTGTATAACGTACAGTTCAATTTTATATGCTTTAAACTTTATATTAGTGGGGCTGGAGAGATGGCTCAGCAGTTAAGGCACTTGCCTGAAGACCCTAATGACCTGGATTCGATTCCCCAGTGCCTACCTGGAGCCAGATGCACAAAGTGGTACATGGATCTTGAGTTCAATTTGCAGTGACTTGTGGTCCTGGTGTGCCTATTCTCTCTCTCTCTTTCTCTCTCTCTCTCTTTCTCTCTCCCTTGATAAATAAATAAAATTTACAAGTGGCTTCAAATGTTAGCATCAAATTAGTCTAAGCTTCATGGCACCTTTAAATTCTTAAGCTTTAAATAAACCAAAAACAGGGAATTGTAGACTCATTTATAGATATGCCTTAAGCAAGAAAACTGAGGCTCAATTCCAAAAATATTTACATATACATACACACACCACAACATAAATATATATATATATATATATATTGAAAAAAAGGTTTAGGACCTTTATCAAGAAATCAGTAAATAAATGTATAATTATTTTTTACCTTAACATTTGTTAAAGAACGTAACATATTTAGAAATGACTTCCCAGTTTAATTACTTTTTCAATGAATTAATTCTCAAGTCACACTCACAATACATTAAATAAAAGGATTTCTACCATAGCCATGACTGGATCATCTATTTTTGTTTTTTAGGTACTGTCTTTAGCCCAGGCTGACCTTGAACTGACTCTGTAGCTCCAGGCCGGCCTGAAACGCATAGCGATCCTCTTACCTCAGCCTACTGAGTGCTGGGATTAGAGGCGTGCAGCACCACACCTGGTTTACCTTCGGTACTTTTAATTATTATTATTTATTTATTAGTTTTATTATTTTTATTTATTTATTTGCAAGGAAAGAGAGAGGAAGAGAAAGAAAGAGAATGGAGCACACCAGGGCCTCTTGCTGCTGCCAATGAACTCCAGATGTACCACTTTGTGCATCTGGTTTTATGTGTGTACTGGGGAATCGAACCCAGGCTGTCAGACTTTTCAAGCTGTTGCCTTTAACCCATGAGCATCATCTATGGCTGTTTTCTTCAAATCCAGTTTCAACTTCAACTTTACTTGATCTCTTGGTATCATTTGCCACTGCCGATGACTGTCTTTTGAACTGTTCTTTCTTTTTTTTTAATATTTTATTTATTCATTTTCAAGCAGAGAGAGAGAGAGAATATGCACCAGGGCCACCACCTTGTGGGTCTGGCTTATGTGGGACCTGGAGAATTGAACCCAGGGCCATAGGCACTGGAGGCAAGTGCCTTAACCAGTGAGCCATCTCTCCAGCCCGAAATGTTCTTTCTTTAGTCTCTGCTGTGGTCAGCATTCTTGTTTCTTCGAAAAAGAACCCAACTAAAAGTAGATGATGGGAGGAGGAATGGGCTTATTTTGGTGTATGGACTTGAGGGGAAGCTCCATGATGGCAGGGAAAATGACGGCATGAGCAGAGGGTGGACATCACCTCCACCTCAGCACTGCAAACAGCAGCAGGAAGGTGTGCCAAACACTGGCAAGGAGAAGCTGTCTTATAACCCCCTAAGCCTTCCCCCCCAAAACACAGCTCTAGTGAGGTTGTAAAACTCCAACTGCCATCAGCTGAGGATCGATCAGTCAGACACATTGTTGGGGACACCTGGATCAAACCATCCCTGTCTGCATGTCCCACAACTCTCCTGATACCCCCTATATCTCTGGATGACCTTTCAGTTTCTTTTGTGGTCATCTTTCTTGCTGCCCAGCTCTTTTGTTTTTAATTGATGTCACTTTTTAAAAAAATATTCATTTTAAAGCAGAGAGATACAGAGAGAGAGAGAGAGAGAGAGAACGAGAGAGAGAGAGAGAGAGAGAACACCAGGGCCACCACCTTGTGGGTCTGGCTTATGTGGGTCCTGGGAAATTGAACCTGGGGCCTTAGGCACTGGAGGCAAGTGCCTTAACTGCTGAGCCATCTCTCCAGCCCCCGCTGCCCAGCTCTTAAACAATTATGTCACTTATCTATCAGGGGTCTTTCCTAAGCCTCATGGCCTTTTCACCTACACACCTACCTTAGGTGATTGGATTCTCTCTTCATCCTGATGACTCAAATCCCTAGCCCAAGTCCCACCCTTGTTCTGAGGCACAGATGTCTATATCCACCCACTTACCTTAATGTCTTTGATCAAACACTCTACTGGTACCTTAAACACTGTGTATCAAAGAAGAACTAACAAGCACCTGAGCTCCGATCCCCAACAGCCACATAAAAAAGCAGGGCATGGCGGCATGGGCCTGTAATCCCAGCATTGTGGAGGCAGAGATAGGAGGCTAGCTAACTGAATCCATGAGCTCTAGGTCCAGTGAGAGACCTGTCTCAAAAAATAAGGTGGCAAGCAAAGACCTTGCTTCCACCCACACATGCGTGCAAGCCTGTGTGTGCATGGGCACTCACACACACACACACACACACACACACACACACACACACACGAGCATGCGTGCAGGTGCACACAGCACATTCAAAGTGCCTTAAGCCTCACACCTGCTAGATGATCTGAGCCCCCTCTCCAGTTTCCCCAGCCCAGAAGAAGTCATCTGAACTCCCACACAACGCTACGGTGATCATCCTTCCCTCTCCCCAGGTTTTCACCCCTAACTTCCACGAAGTCTGAGTGTCTCCATCCCCAGAGCATTTCAGAACTCCATGCAGTTCTGTCTGTATTCATGCCTCACCCTCCCTGGACTTTTGTTTGTTTGGGACAGAGTCTTGGTAGGAACCCTAACCTTGGAAGTAATCCTTCCACTTCGGCCTCTCCAGTGCTAGAGTTATAGGTGGGTACCCCCATGCCTGGCTCCGCTCCCTAGACTTTCACAATTTCCACACCAGTCTCTTTCCCTGCGTTTTTCTTCCCAATCCTCAGCAAGTAGGTCTACATACCTACTTTCCTTTTCTTTCTATTTGAAGATGGTCCCTCACTAGATAGCTCAGGCTGATCTGGAACTCACTATGTAGTCCAACCTGACTTCAAACTGGTAGCAATTCTCTGCCTCAGTTTCCTGAGTGCTGGGGTTGCAGGAGTGAACCACCATGCCATGCATGCTTATGCAAAGGAAATCTTGACTATGGCTCCCCAGGCCTCGTGTGGTCTGCCCTGGGCCAGGCATCCTCACCACGTTAGCTTGGCTCTCTTCCTGCGACACACCTACTCATCTCTCAAACCTCAGCTTCAGTTTCCCCTGACCCCCAGACTAGTTTGAGGTCTCCCCGAAATGCATTCCCGTCGCAGCACTTTCTACCATTGCTTATTCAATATTTAACTGCTTCCCTGGGTGAAGGCTCCTGAGAGGGTTGTTTTCCCTGCTGGACCCCCAGCCCGATGTCTTTCAGGGAGGAGGCACTGGGGAAATTCTTGTTAGCAAGCTTGTTTGAAAGAACAAACTGTCAATAGCACCCAATAACTTAATGGACCATCTTCACAACAAATAGACCAGGCCCTGTCCAGAAAAAAGATGCCCTCAGCAAGCTTATTGCCATGAAGGTTATTATTCTAGCATCTCATCAGGACATGCCCTATCTACTCAAAAATACCCTGATCGTGGCAATCGCTCTCATTTTGATTGGATTTTATTTTGCAACTAGCAAAATCAATCAAAGCTAAGATGGATGATCGAGTGGAGTGAAACGCTCCTAGCTGGAAAATTCAATGTGACTGTAAATTACTAAGTCTGGCGTTTCTGTACGTGGCATAAACCAGGTCATAGGGTAATCCCCATGGAGAAGTTCCAAACGTGCTCTGAGCTCTGGCAGCATCGTTAGACTGTTTGTCCAGCTTCCCAGGGGAATGTCTTTGCAGGAGGTACAGCTCATTTAGATGCAGACAGTCAGATATCGTTTGCAAGTTTTGCTTCTTTCAGTCCCACATTCGTGTCCGTGGGAGCTGTTGTCAAAGCTTGGGGAAGAGCATCACATAGCAGAATTAGAAGAAAATGTCATCACCATCATTAGAGTGAACATTGACTGTGCAAGGTACAAATTAACCATCACCATCACGGCCCACATACCACCCCAAAGCCAAGGTTAACCCATCTGCTTCAAATACCTCCCTGAGAGCCAGGCGTGGTGGCACACACTTTTAATCCCAGCAGGGGTAGGAATATTGCTGTGAGTTCAAGGCCAGCCTGAGACTATATAGTGAATTCCAGATCAGCCTGGGCTAGAGTGAGACCCTATCTCAAAGCCCCCCAAAATAACAATGATAAATAACATAAAAAATAGAAGGGTGTGGTGATGCACGCCTTTAATCCCAACACTCAAGAGGCAGAAGTAGGAGTATCTTCATGAGTTCAAGGCCAGCCTGAGACTATATATTAGTGAATTCCAGGTCAGCCTGGGCTAGAGTGAGACCCTACCTCAAAAAAAAAACCTAAATAAATAAATAAAAATATAAAAAAAACCTCCCTGGATGACTACAGAGTAAAACCTTGTCAACTAAATTAGTTCTTCAAGGACACCAACCTCTGCAAAATGGAGATAGCACATTTTATTAACGTTAATGCGTGAGTCCAAGGTTCACCATATTACGGGTCACCAAAGAAATGATGGTTAAAAACAGGACTACAGCAATCAGTGAGTGTTCTTTGTGAAGAGCAACAACCATAGAGATCATTTAGATTCCCTGCTAAGAACCAGAATCTGCTCAAGTACTTCAAATGCTTGTGCGCTTATTCTAATTTGAAGCCCAAGTTAAGAGAGGGTCAGTAGACTTTCCCATGGTGACAGCTAGCGGCTGGAGAGCTGGCCTGAGCACCCACAGTCACCTGGATCTCAAAGCCCTTGTTCTTTTTGCTTCACTCAAGTGCTTCATGGAGTAGGGCCACACCATCAGCTCATGCAAAGATGGTTGCTCTGTTGTTCTACATCACAACTCTCTCCCTCCATCCGGGGCTTTCTGTGGGCCAGCCTCTCAGTGGTGTCTCTGTCTCCTGAGCTATGTCTTGGTTCAATGGTTTTCTAGTATCTTTTTTTTCTCTGCTTTTTATTTATTTTCTGACGGGCTGTGTGCTCAACTTTCCTTGAGCCTGCCTTTTAACTTCATTGTCTAAAGAGGGGCCCTGATCCTGCCTGTCCTTCTCATGTGACCTGTCCTATGGACATTGACTTTCTGTGACCTTTGCCTCTTGTACAAATTCAGTGCACCACTGGGGACATGCTTTTTCTTTCTTTCTTTCTTTCTTTCTTTCTTTCTTTCTTTCTTTCTTTCTTTCTTTCTTTCTTTCTTTCTTTCTTTCTTTCTTTCTAAATACAGTACCTAGAGTTTTATTTTTATTTTATTTATCTTTTAATATTTTATTTATTCAGGGGATAACAACTCATTGTTTGCCCACTACTTAATGTAACGCATATGGACAATAAAAATATTTTATTTATTCACATTAAAGCAGAGAGAGAGAGAGAGCGCACCAGGGCCACCACCTTGTTGGCCTGGTTTATGTGGGTACTGGGGAATTGAATCCGGGGCATTAGGCACTCGAGGCAAGTGCCTTAACCGCTGAACCATCTCTCCAGCCCAACATGCTTTTTCTTGCTGATAGAAAAGGGCAAGGAGAGATTGATGGAATATTTTCAGTTAAAAAAAATCTCATAGTATACTTTGTCCAAATATAGACTCCAATTAAGGGGGTCTGGACCTTGCTACCAGACGGTGTTAATCTCCCAAGGAAAACCCTCATTACTGGAGCACTTTTGTCATATCCCCATCTTGGTTATGACATTATGTGAATGGCACCAAATTCCTCTACAGCTTTTAACTTGGTGGCCTTGATGTGGTTCTCGCGCCCAGACAGTATCAAAAAGGATCATAGAAGAACCTTTTGTATCCAAGGGCAGAGAAATGGCCAAGCCACGGGAATGGGAAAAGATTCAGTGAATTTTTGTTTCTTACAAATCCGAAATACCTTTTAAAAATTCATATGTGGTCCGCATGTATACGTACATGTTCAAATGGGTGTGGGAACACGTGTGTGTATGGGCGTGCATGGAGGCTTTCTACCTTATTCACTTATTTACACTGTACTGGAAGTATTATGCACATTTTTAAAAAGCTTAACTAAGAGAAATATTTTCAAGGATATAAGGAACAATCAGAAAGAAAATCCATAATGAGAATTAACAGAAGCCTTAAGTTGCTGTCTTTAAAGGTCTCCCTCTATCCAGCATATATTTATCCAACATCTTGCTCAGAGCAGAGTATAATATCATTGGTCTTTTAATATTACTGTTTCAAGGGTTCTGAAAGCAACTTAGTAGGAATTATTGTTCTCACAAAATAGACTAGGGAAATAATCACAATGTGATTTTTACAGTGATAGTTAGATGTTATGATTCCTAGTTATTTACTAAGTTGATATCTAGAGGTTAAGCTGTTTTATAGTCTGCTGGTATATGTATTTCTTCCTCCTGTAGGGCTTTAAGTGTGGAAAATAAATCCCACAATATGATAATTAGTGATAAGAATTCCCAAGAAACCAAAGAAAAAAAAACGTGCACGGCATGTCCAGGAAATTAGCAATAATTTCTCACAATTGTCTTAGATTTGAATCATTAAGACTAGACTTTAAGTATGATAAGACATTGCTGGGTGTGTGGCAGCATTCACCTATAATCCTTGCACTGGAGAGGTAAAAGTAGGATGATCAGGAGTTCAAGGTCATCTCAGCTACATAGTGAACTTAGGCCAGCCTGAGCTACAGGAGATCCTATTTCAAACAAACAAAAAGTTCTAACTCATAATAAGAAATCGAGGCCAGATGTGGTGGTGCACAGCTTTAATCCCAACACTTGGGAGGCAGAAGTAGGAGGATCGCTGTGAGTTGGAGGCCACCCTGAGACGACATAGTTCATTCCAGATCTACACAGTGAATTTCAGCCTGGGCTAGAGCGAGACCCTACCTTGGATAAGAAAAAAAAAAAGAAAGAAATATACTTTGTCATAAGAAGAATGGTTATGTATCTATACAATGTGCAATATACTTTGTGGATATAATTTTTTACCTTTTTGGAAAACTAAAATGAAAAAAAACTTTATTGAAAAATTGACATAACCCCTTCCATCGCCCTCCTTAGTTCCCCCTTCCACTGAGCCCCCTCTTCCACTATCCCCTCTTTTATAATGATGGGTTTTTTTATCCTCTTCATCATTTGTGACAATATTACGCAGGTCATGACAGCCAGCCACTGTGAGGTCAGGAATATAACTACTTTGTGTCTGGGAGCAGCATTCTAAAACTCTCTTCCCCACCCTTCAGCTCCTGCTGCTTCCTGCCACCTCTTCTGCTAATGTCCCTGAGCCACGGGCGGGTGGGCTAGAGACGTCTCAGTCAGTGCCTAACACTCCACTATAGAATTTCATTTGAAAACAATCTGATTATGACCCCAAAAGGGTCAAAACCAATAG
Source organism: Zapus hudsonius (assembly GCA_004024765.1). Lineage (NCBI taxonomy): Eukaryota > Metazoa > Chordata > Mammalia > Rodentia > Dipodidae > Zapus > Zapus hudsonius. The sequence continues at coordinate 21,378 of PVHP010010879.1, read as the reverse complement.
TTTGAAATTCCTACTTTAAACTGCCCATAGACTATTTTATTTTATTTACTGTCTCTCATGTAGTCCAGGCTGGCCTGGAACTTAGTGGTAGAATGACTTTGAACTTCTGGTTCTTATCTTCACCTCTCCCAAGGGATTGCATGTCTATTCCATCACACTTGGCTTATTTAGTGCTGGGACTTGAACTCAGGGTTTCAGGCATTCTATGTAATCACTCTACCAAGTGAGCCACATTCCCAGCCTCTAATCACAGATTTAAAGAGTATCTGAGGGCTGGAGAGATGGCTCAGTGGTTCAAGGTACTTTCTTGGAAAGCCTGCCAGCCTGGGTTCCATTTCCCAGTACCCACATGAAGCCAAATGGACACAGTGGTCATGAGTCTGGATTTTGTATGGAGTGGCAGAAAGCTCTGGTGTACCCATTCTATCTGTCTCTCAAATAAATATTTTTAAAAGAGTATATGATAATGATAACATATGCTAAACAAAACCAACTCGAATAAGAGATATTTAACCTGATCTTTTTTCCCTAACAAATACGTGGTATTTTTGAAAGAAACATAGTGTGCGTGGCCCAATATTTTCTATGTTAACCTCATCTGGGAATGGGGAACATTTTGTTTACCATATATGAACTATACAAGAAACATCTTTTCTAAATTTTATACTCAATTTTTAAACAAAGAATATAATACCAATAACACTCTAATTTAAAAACAAAAACAGCCAGGCATGGTGGCGCACGCCTTTAATCCCAGCACTCGGGAGGCAGAGGTAGGAGGATCACCGTGAGTTCAAGGCCACCCTGAGATTACATAGTGAATTCCAGGTCAGCCTGGGCTAGAGTGAGACCCTACCTCGAAAAACCAAACAAACAAACAAACAAAAACAAAAACAAAAACAAAAACAAAAACAAAAAGCTTTCCCCAAAGTAGGATGTTGTATGTGCTCAACGGCAAAGGGTTTTCTCATAGGTCAGTCACCTGCTCTTACTTCAGAGATAGAACAAAAGCAAAGATGTATTTATCACTGTTGCTTTAAAATCAGCAAGGACAGCTTTTCATAGCAGACTTCTGCTTTCTCAAATAAATCACTTGTATCACATTCATGTGTTCCTTTTCTCATATGATCTACATCACACGTGGGTCACAGCTGGCTGCTTTGCAAACTAAAATTTGGATTCAATTAACAGCTTCAGTGAAAGATTCCTCCCCAGTATCTGGGCTTCTTCATTGCAGTACACACTGAACATGGCTTTCACACAATTACTTAAAGCTCCCTCAATTAGAAATTGCAAGATAGCTGTCATCAGACTTACATACTGGGGACCTGCCAAGTATCTGGAAGAATTCATATGTGCAACAGATTAAATACATATATTGTTTTCTCATCTTGAAGCAAATACATTGCTTTTATAGCTAATGGAAAAATCAGAAGTGTTTCTGTTATCTTTGGTTATAAAATATACACATACAACAGAGCAAATCTCAAAGTAAAATGTTTGTTTTTTTTAAAGAATATCACATTTACAAGATGAATAAAATAGCTTTGTTTTCATCAGAGTGAAACTTTAACATCACTTTTAAAAGACCTGAAATATAAAAATCACGAGGACTAGAGAGATAGCTTTTGAGTCAGTAGCACAGTTGCTAAGTGTAATGAACTTGTCTGTCTGGAAAGCCCATCGCAACTCACTTTACTTCTAAGCAGTATTGTATCATATATTACAAACTGTCCTGGGAGGTAGAGGAGGGGCCTGGGATTTGGCCTGTGCTCAGCAGTTCACTGTTGGTATAACTTTAGGTGACTCAATTAACCAGGCTAGGGTTGAATTCTTCATTTTAAGAATGAAACCACTGAGCACACGGTTTCTAAATTCAAAAATGCCTTTGGAATACTTGCGAGATTATTACTAAAAATTTGAATATTAAACACAAATTCTCCACCCTTGAATAAGGTGTGGGATGGTGCATGTCTTTAATCCCAGCGCACAGGAAAATGAGATAAGAGGATCACCATGAGTTCAAGGCCAGCAGCCTGGGCTAAAATGAGACCCTATCTCAAAGAAAGAAAGAGAGAGAGAGAGAGAAAGAGAGAAAGAAAGAAAGGAAGGAGGGAGGGAAGGAAGAAAGGAAGAAAGAAGAAAGAAAAAAAGAAAGAAAGAAAGGAAGGAAGGAAAAGAAATGACTATAAGGAGGTTTTACAACATCTGCAACCTGAGCCGGGGAGATGGCTCAGTACATAAAATGATCGCTGTATAAGCATGAGGACCTGAGTTCAGATCCCCAGCACCCACATAAAAGCCAGGTGCAACAGCTTGTACTTGTAATCCTGGAGCTGGGGAGGTGAAGACAGGAGGATCCCCGGGCTAGTCTGGCCAAATCAGTGAGCTCTAGGCTCCGTGGGAGACCCTGTTTCAAAAATCAAGTGGAGAATGATGGGAGAAGACACCCAGTGTTGACCTCTGGCCTTCACACACATTGATGTGCACACTCCTCACTTGTGTGCTCACACACACACACACAAGCAAAGCAGAAAATAAATCTCTGACCTGTCTTAAAAATGAATGAAAACCAGCCACCATGAGTAGGCTGAACACACTGCCTACTGGGAGAGAACAGCGAACCAGGAAGAAAGCACTTGTGCAATGGAGCCGCCAAAGCCTGGGGGAGGCAATCAACAGCTGACAATTCAGCCAAGATATCCACTCAGTGAAGGGGAGTCCTTGACTGGAACTGGGATTTCAGGGTAAATTACATAGGGAACCAAATTCTTAGAGAAATTCACTTTCCAAGTGATTTACAAAAAGCTACCTATAATAGAATCTAGTCAACTGGGGAAGGTGTCTCTCAATTAACCTATACTGATTTAACTCTCCGATGGAGATTCTGTTTGTATTTTTCAGAAGGCTCCGAGAGAGCTGTGGCTCTTCCAACCCTACCATTAAACCACAGGCTGATAGCTGTCTTCCTGGCAAGAGATGCGCCACCCCAGACCTACCGTGGAGGAGCCACATGGAACCCCACAGGCAGTGATGGGATAAGCAAGAGACCTATAACCTCAGCCAATCGGTCAACCCAGGATGAACCAGCAAAACAGACACCAATGATTTTAAACACATCCTCAAGCAGAAGTACAGAGGCTCCTAAGGCCTCAACAACAAAGCAGCCTTAATACTCACCCACCATGACCCAGGGAACTGAGTGGAAGAGGGGGTGGAAAGATTGTAAGAGAAATGGTGGGGGAGAATATCTAGAGACATTGCCCACCTCAGTAACAACATGCAAAGGGGGGGGTTTGGAATTGGGTTAACTCCTAGGCTATTCACAACTCCCTACTCCATGGACTGACCCAGACTGCCCACGGAGGAGGATATCCAACTGACTGGGGACAGAGAAGAGGGAAATAGGGGAATGGGAGAGACATCAACACATTAATCCCTTATTAAGTGTACCTAATTATGGATAAGAAAAAAAAGAAAAAAAAGAAATTCTAAAAAAAATGAATGAAAACAAGTTACCTAAAAGTCTCTTTTGGTTTCAGTGTGATCACAATTCCAAAAGAATAAATCATACAGAAAAAAAAAACCACATTAACAAAGACTGAAGAGCGTGATAAGGGAAGAGAGTGTGCTCATCCACCCGATCAGTGAAAAAAAGGCAACGTGATCATGTTGCACAAACATGATCCTTGTTTATGAGCACGGATGCTCCTGAGGGAGGGAGGGAGGGAGAGAGGGAGGGGGGAGGGCATGGGCGCCATCTGGAGCCCAGTAGTTTCTCCTTCATGTAATTACAGTGATGACATCATTCACGAGAGGCAGAACATAGGAAAGCATTTACCTCTCATTCCACAAGGTGGTGTGTTTTAGGGAAAAACTGGCTGGGGTGGTGCTTTTATTCACAATCTATTGATGTGCCTTTAAGAGAATTTTCTTATTTTTGCTTTGTTTGTACATTGCTTAGAATCCCGCCTCTGGGTTTAACAAATTACCTCTCGGCAATGCAGACACACGAACTCCCTCCCAGATTGATGACATATGCCAAGCTCTTCTGGACTGCCCTCCATAAACACAGTTCTGGGCATTTCTTGATCCTGATCCCAATGAGGACTGCAAATGTGTTCCCTCTCAGCCAGCTATCAGCTTCCTCTGTGGTTTTCCTCTTGTGGTTAGAGTTCCAGACGCACTATGGACCTCTGAGTCAGTCCTATCTGCATAGAATGTAATTGAATGAGGCTTGGAAAAGAAAATGTTACAAGTTCAACGAGACCAAAAATCGAGCTCTTGGCAATCAAGTTCACCAATTTTAAGACTCTACCTGGGGCCTTTTTTTCCTCTCCTCTATAATAACTTGTTCAGTGGAACCTCTTCTCAAATCCTCCAGGTCCAAGACGATTTGGAGGAATCGAAGAGAAAGGGGTTTGTTTCTTGGTTCTTTCTGTTTGCCTCCTGTATCTTTGCTTCAGATAACTCCATACACTGAGCATTATGGGAAAAGTATTATTGGCCATTTATCCATTCATTCTTGTAGTCCTTTGCCAATTATTTGAGAGTCTTCATTATCCAGATGTGTATTAAGTAGATTGGACACAAAGATGGGGTGAATATTTATGATAGCATTAAGCTTCATATGCAGTAAAGTAAATGAAGCTGAAGAATTTTTAATTTAAAGAGTAATACTTTATCTCAAATTACTTTTTCTATTGTTTTCCATTACTGAGTTGAATCTATTACTTCATTTATTTATTTTTTAAATTTATTTATTGTTTTCAGTGGGGAGGGGACACCAGGGCCTCTTGCCACTGCAAATGAATGCCAAACACAAGCACTACTTTTTGCATCTGGTTTTACACAAATTTGGGGGACTTGAACCCCTGCTGGCAGGCTTTGCAAGCAAGTACCTTTAACCACTGAGCAATCTCTCCAGCCCTATCCAATTTTTTTAAAGGCACATATTCTTTGTTTTTTATTTTTATTTTTATTTTATTTTATTTATTTTATTTATTCATTTTTCAAGCAGAGAGATACACACAGAGAGAGAGAGAGAGAGAGAACACCAGGGCTACCACCTTGTGGTCCGGCTTATGTGGGTCCTGGGGAATTGAACCTGGGGCCTTAGGCACTGGAGGCAAGTGCCTTAACCGCTGAGCCATCTCTCCAGCCCATTCTTTGGTTTTTTTAAAAGCAGGATCTTACGTAGTCCAGGCTGACCTGTAGGCATAGGCTAGCCTCAAACTCACAGCAATCCTCTTACCTCAGCCTACAAGTGTTGGAAGTATAAGCATGAGTCACCATGCCTGATTTCTCATTTATTTTTTTGCCACCTAGTGTTCAATATAGTTTAAGCTAAGAATTATTTACAGTTTAAACACCACATCTTGCCTGGAAGACAAACTTCCAGTCAATGCATTTAAATATTTTATGAATTTTCGTTGGCATTGTAATTTTTGCTTTAACAATCGCCCATCCTCCTTTTAAGGCCTGGGTCCCAGAGTGTTAGAACCATGAAGGGGAATGGCCTCTGCCCACAGGCCTTTGGGGAATGGAACTTGGAGGTTATTTATTTAGAGGATTATAATAGGTATGAGCTCAACTACCAAAGCAAATGTACTTAGTAACGTGACATTATAATAGAAGGTTTAACTGTATATACAACAGAGATGACTAGTCATTTTCCGCTCAGGGAGGGACTGAGTATCTCGTTAGTGTCCCTGTTGAAATAAAGGCCAACGCAATGATCAAATGCTTTGCTAACCTAGAGATTAGTGCAGTCTTTCTACTCGGGGCATAAGAAATGGCATGCTAAAATGAAAATCCCATTCTGTGTACTGAGAGAACATGATACCACTAAATGGAAGGCTAATTCTTATTCAAACTAAAAATGTCTTTCTCTTTCACTCAAACTGAGTCATCCAAACTTTCGGCATTCTCCTTAAGCCAATGAAAGGCAGAAAGAATTAAATATTCAGAAGTGAAACATGTCCATACAGTTTCACGTTAGAAACGATGGCTTAATCATCTTAGTAAGTGGCTCTCCACACGATGGTCCCCAGCTCTTCGAACTTCTGAAGAGTTGCAAAAAAAGTATCAATAGGCTGATTCTCACCCACAGCAATCAGTGCCTGCTCAGACCTTTCTTTAGACAGAAATTTCAGATCATCTCAAGGAGGGTAACCTGGGCCCGAAGGACTTCAGCAAGGTTGAATGGGACTTCTTGCTAAATAAGTTAGTTCTATTCTAGATTTTAGATACACATCTCTGGAACCACGAGGGCATGGTACGTTCTAGAGATTAGAGTCAAGGGGTACAAAACTGGATCTGTTGTCCATCTTACAGAAAAGGGCTATTTTGCTACCTTTTTTTTTTTTTTTTTTTTTTTCGAGGTAGGGTCTCGCTCTAGCCCAGGCTGACCTGGAATTCACTATGTAGTCTCAGGGTGGCCTTGAACTCATGGTGATCCTCCTACCTCTGCCTCCCAAGTGCTGGCATTAAAGGCGTGGGCCACCATGCCCAGCCCTTTTTTTTTTTAAAGCCCTGTCTAGCCTCCAGCTCTCTATGAAGCTGAGGAGAACCTTGAGTTGCTCATCCCCTGCCTCTACCTCCCAAGTGCTGGGATTATAGGCACGTTCTAACACGCCTGATTTATGCCATGCTGGGGCTTGAACTCAGGGTCTGGTGCATGCTAGACAAGCGCTCTACCAACTGAGCTACATCCTGGCCCCTATTTTGCTTCCTGAGGAATAAAAAGCATCGATGGAGTTGGGGTTTTCTCTTACATCCGAACTTCCTCGCTGGATACTCCAAGACCAGAAAAAGTAAATGCCCTTCCTCGGCTAACCCTGCGCACACATGCACCAGAATAGAACCTGATTGTACTGCAAAGCAGTTACTTTAGCAACTAAGACAGACACAACTCTGCTTGTCAAATTTTTATGAAACAAGAGACAATAAAATCCAGCCATTCTCCAGGAGCAGATCTTAAAAAAAATAGAGAAATGATCAAATTTTTTTTTTTGGAAAAGGGGGAAAGGGGAACGTCGGAACAAACACGGGACAATTTTCTACAAGTCTTTCCCTCTCTGATTTTTTTTGTTCTTTAAAACAAATTAGTTCATTCATGAGATTTCCAGTGCATTCTTTTGACATATGGTAAAGAATATAAACATACTGGATTTATTTCTTGGGGAAGAAGTAACTGACGGATCCAAAACAGTACCTGGGAATTTATTCGGCAATGTAATAAGTCATAACTTCTTTTTATCACTTTGGATTCACAAACATTGATCAGAGGAAGATATATGCCTGACTATGATTGCTCCCAGACACACCTTGCCCTTCCATCAAGGATCTGAAACAATGATCAAAAGGAAAGTTGTATTCTTGTGGGTTTTGGTGGCATTCTTCCAAAATGATTTACCACCGGCTGCCATGCTAAACCTGAGAAACAGTGAGAATATAGCCTGACATTAGTCGTTTTCTCTCTGGTTCCTCTGTGTGTGAAACGAGTTTAACTAGCTATCAAGAACTGTGTTTGCTCTGCGTGAGTATAGGAGTGAGCATCTGAAAAAAATTCAAAAGAACGTGAGACATTGTTTAATAGAAAGTCTTAATACCAGAGAGAATGCTATTCTGTGTCCTGAGATGCACAATGCAAAACTCGGCACCTGTTAATTGCATGTAGAGGAAGAACCGGGGAATGAAGTCCAGGGCCCACTCCTCTCGTTAGAAGAGTCCCTCCTCTTTCCATGTGTCACCACACCAATTAGGCAGCAGGAGACACTGTTGCACTGTGCTTTCATCCCAACGTGACAGGCTTGGGGATGAATGAAATCAGAGATCATCTGCTTGTGAGTATGGAGGAAGAACCTGTTTTTACCACAAGGATTTAGTGTGATGTTGATGGTAAGTGACATGACCACTCTGGAGTCCCGTTGATTGACGTTCATATCTCTGACAGCAGAAAGCGGGCCTTGTCTTGCAGAGCTCATCAGGAAAGGGTTCAAGAAAGTGCTGGAACCCAGGAATAGAGCCTGATTTTAAGCAACGGGGGAGGGGTATTTCTCTACAGGTGAGATGCAGGCATTTTGAAATCCCCTTAGCAAAGTATTTTGGTTTAACAGTTCAGGACCTTATTTTCTTGTAGAGATCTGTGCTTTATTATCCTTTTAGATAATGATATTTAAAGTGCTAGCTGCCCTTCAGATCAGTGTGACAAGTCTGGCTCATTTGGGATTTTTGTGCAGTGAGGTGCTGGGGCCTTCCTACAGCTATGTGAGCTTAGAGGCTGCTTGTAATGCCAGAGAACATGGCTTCACCATGTGCTGTCAAAGGACTGCCTTAAATTAGAGAAACTTGGGGAAGCAGTCAGAGCAGCCTTTCCACCTGAACCAAGTTTGGGAGACACGTGCAGTTTGGTTTTTTAATTGGTGTGATCTGATCAAGCAAATCAAAGGAGTGAAGTATTTATAAGCTCTAGAGCGAGTGGTATTCTTTAGGCTCTCAAAGAACGATATATTATGTTAGGTATCAGCCGGGCATGAGTCTGTAAAGAAAAGCCCTTGGCAAACACGAGCAATGACGGCATCTGACTCCAGACAGCCCATCAGTGTCTGAACCCAAAGTCTGTGTGGATTTTATTCCAATGATAGACTCAAATCATACTCTCAGATTTGCTTTTTAATGACTGACTCATGTTTGCTTTAACAATACAGCTTGTTAAAGATTTTTCTACTATAAAAACAATATACGTATTTTTTTTTCTATTTATATCTTGGAAAACACCAGAAAATCCATCCCTATTTTGCTATCCAAAGGCAATCACTACATTTTTCTATCTATTTTTTTTTTACATCAAGAATACAATATATGTTCCATTTTATATTCTGTTTCTTAAAGGTCACACTATATCCTATGAGCTGTGTTTTGTATTAAATTCTACAGTTTCTTTTCTTGGTTACAATGATAGTTATTAAGTGAATACACTATGGTGTTCTTAACTCTTTCCTGACTGATGTTTACCACTTTTTAAAAAAATATTTTATTTATTCATTTCCAAGCAGAGAGAGAGAGAGAGAGAGAGAGAGAGAGAGAGAGAGAGAGAGAGAGAGAGAGAGAGAGAACACCAGGGCCACCACCTTATGGGTCTGGCCCATGTGGGTCCTGGAGAATTGGAATTGAACTGGGGGCCTTAGGCACTGGAGGCAAGTGCCTTAACCACTGAGCCATCTCTCCAGCCCAACCACTTTCTATACTAGATACTACAGTGAAGATTTCTCTGGCTATTAGTTTCTATCTCTATCATTGGTTCCCAGACATAGAATTTTTAGGTTAAACTATTAAAAACCTTTCTAAAGGCTTTAGATAGAACTATGAACGTGTTTTGTGGAATTGTCCTTTCTGCTTACAATCCCTAGTGTGAAGAGATAGTGTTCATTTCATGGCTCATTCATATGGCTGAGTGTGAAACTCTGAGATTTCTTTGAATACAGTGGACTTTGGAAGCTGGGGCTGCTATTCTTTCCTTAACCCCTGTAATCTTTATGTTCAAATTTCTTCATGAGATTAATTACAAACTGCTGTGAGAAAAAAACTATACAAAAATAACATGGAAAAATTTTATATTTTTAAATTATATGCACCTGCTGGGCATGGGGTATGAAGTATGCATTTTTTTTAAATTGAGGAGCGCCTCTTCCTACAGATGATAGTATAATGATCTAGGGAATCAAAGAATGAAGATCTCTGGTTAGGGAATAAGAGACTTTTTCTATCTGGTTCTTTTACTAATTTGCTATATGACCTTGAGCAAATTATCTAACCTTTTTGGAGCTTTATTTCTTTATCCAGGAGGGCAGTGGGTTTAGCTAGATTATCTCTCTAAGATCCTTTGATCCCATCAGAACCATTTTTCCAAGAGACTCAACTCCTTCTTTCAAAATTCAAATGGAGAGTACATGCAATATTTCTTTCCAGACGCTGTCAGTGAGTCCAAATCTATCTCGTGGTGCTGGGGTAACTTTAATGTTTCTATCCGGAACGACTTTAAAGAAATATCATGATGAGAGCATAACCTTTACCTGATCCTTTTGTCAGTTAAACAAAAACAGATGAAAGTTAGAGCAAGGAATCCTTCAAGCATATAAATATAAGGCAGATTGCACCAAATTATACCCTAAGCTTTGCAGAGTAATGGCCACTGGTTTCAGTTGGAATTTCACACAAATCTTTGAAATCAGAATTTCAGTCTTGTAATTACAGGACAGATGACATCTTACTGTAAACAGATAGAATCATCTTATCTGGGCTGTAATTAACACTCTGTTTATTTCACTTTTGAATATCCCCTTAACTATGAAGTTGGCAATGAAAAAATTATATACTATTTCTTAGCAGGATTTTAGTGAGATGTGTTTTTTAAAAATAGTCTTATTGAGACATGGTTCATAAAATTCATCCTTTTAAAGTATACAATTCAGGGACCTTTAGCTTATTTATAGTTAGAGAGCTATGACCATAGATACATCTTTAAAAAAAAATGTCTAGACAAAACATCAAGGTCTTGCTTTGTTTATTGGATTTAGTGTTATGTGTGCACTTTTTTTCATTCAACACCTCATTTTATTATAAAAATGTTAATAAGATGATTAGGTGTCTGTACAGACACATTTTCCATTTAATTTAAAATCCACTACCTATCAAATCATTCCTGGAAATCTTTTGTTTACATAATAAAGAAAAGCTTACATGTGTGGTGGATGATTTTATAATACACTGAAAGATGAGTAAAAGGCTGAGAAGAGTTCATGTATTTATGAACTTATTTGAAATACATTCAATGATTTTTTTCCTTTTTCTTATAATTCTAATGTTTTAGAATATGTCCATGACTGAGGATATAGCTCATCAGTAGATAACTTCCCTTGCAGCATGTTTAAAACTCTGGGTTTTATCTTTAGCAGGGGATGGGGGAGTCACACCCAAAGAAAATATCTCTGTGTAACACAAGATTAATAGTTACATTTTCTTATAAAGCCATTCATTTTTTTTTAAATTTAAAAACCTACTGTGTCTTTAAAAATATATAGGCATGATTCACAGTGAATAGTAACAATCGCTGAGATAGTTATATTTTATCCTAAGCATTTTGTGTGATAATGAAAGAATTAGCTGGCTTTTTCTATATAAGTCTTTACTTTGTAATAAAGTTGCCAGCAAATTCTTTCTGAACTCTTTTATAACAAGTTGAATAACTCCCGTATGAGTGTCTTTCTGATAACATGCTCTACTGAAGTCATACAAACACATTATCATGTGAAAGTTAGATCAGACTTCTCCTAACCGTACACTTTCAAATATATTGTAATGTCTTCTAGATATCTCTTATGAATCGAATGGATGGCCAGAAGTTATTTTCACACTCAATTTGAGAAATGATTTTACATTTTCATTTTACTCAATAGAGAGGTTTTTAAAAGGGGGTGCAAGTGTAATATTCTTTCAAGGACCTCAGTCGTTGCTGAGTGACAAGAGCCTGTAATCTTAGTCTCCTTCAGAGAACCTGACATGACCTGGAGTAGGTCCTGCACCTCTCACCTCAAGAGAGAGACAAGAGTGGCTTCCTTGACATCATGTGACTGAGTTTGTCCTGTCACTCAAGACTTCAGTGACTGTAAAGTTGCTGAGGAATCTGTGCAGGAGAAGCAGCTGAACTCTTAATCTCTACACCGAAATGTTGGAAAGGAACAGAGAAGCTGAGTTGTTATGCTGTTGGTACTCGGTTCTTCACCGAGCACTGGGATGTTCCAGAAGCTGATCCTTCTCAGAAAAATCAAATGACTCATTGTGAGACACTTGGGGGAGGGGAAGTGTGGGACGAGTCAATACTTAAGTTTATAACAAAACGCCTAAGAAGGTCGAACTCTTAGGAGAGAGAGGCAGGGCAAGAGGAGAACCAGAAGAGGGGAGAGAACAAGTTCCAGTCCGTAATGGTAGGCACGGCATCTCTTTTTTATATCCATGTGATTTATAGACCAGCGAGATGTTCATTGCTGAGGCAACACTGTCTTCTGGAACAATGAGCCACACACTCTGCTGTCCCCAGATGGCCTCAGGAGAGAAGGGGAGAGCCCAAGTCCCAGTGACCAGGGAGCGATGCTGTGACCGTCACCTGCTCATGGGTGACTGTTTCACAGCTTTACTCAGCTACACTCTGAAGACAAGTCACCTCACCATCCCAACACATCAACATAAAAACGGTTTTGTAGTCACACCATCTGACAGAACGTGTGCTGTGAAATTCAGGAAAACTCACGTGAGGAGAAGGCCTCTTCCCCCTGGAATTTCCCTTACAGGGAAACAAAGATGGGGGTCTTTGGGTACAAGAAAAACGAGCTCCGGATCCTTTTTGGAACTAATGAGCACCTTCTTTCTTTATAAAAAAATATGAAAGTTAGTGTTGAACCTGGATGTCACTGGATGGACCTAGAATTGGTGGTTTTTCTGTTATTTTATCAAGACACATGAAACACTCTGGCTGTAGATGGCAGCCTCACACTGAGACATTCCCTCTAAGGCCTTTCCCCTCCTCGGGCTAGTTTGTGGGAAGGATGCTCAGGCTCAATCACTAGAAAACAACCAGCTTGCTTTCCTTTGCTGAGAGGGAAACCTCACCCCACCTCTAAAATCCCTAAGATCAGAGGTGTCCCCCCCCCCATCACTGACCTAGAAGGTGTGGAAATTCCCACCCCAGGACCTTGGAAAACCCAGATTTGTCAGCATTCCTCATTAATGGACCTTTTATTTGTTTGTTTTTCTTCCTGATTTATAGACACTGCCCCATTATAAAGCAATATATCTTCATTTAAATGACTTTCAAGTTATTTATGACTGGCAATGACTTTGAGGCTGGGGTGTTTACTTTGTTTTATGTTAAGAGGTTCATTTCAGTGCTAGGAGGCAGTACAACCTAAACTAAAAGCAGCTAAATTTCTCTGGATGATTAAAATAGGGAGTTAATTTGCATGACACATCCAAAATTTTTTTCCATATTTGTCAATAATTAGATACATTGTGTGGTGTTCTCATTTCCCTCCTCCTTGTCCCCTCCACCCGGGGTGCCTCCTTCGTGAGCTTGCTGGACCAGTCCATGGGATAGGGAGGGGGTTATGGGTTGTACAAGAGGTAGCCAGTTTTTCCTCTCCCCCACCATGGCTCTTACAAATCCAAGCTTTTCATGAAAAGTCCCTTTTGTTTGCTGTTTATTTTGTTTTTGAAGCAGAGTCTCATTCTAGCCCAGGCTGACCTGGAACTCACTCGAATCCAGGCTGGCCTTGAACTCAACGCCCAGCTTGAAAAGTCCTTTTTCATTTCCAGTGATTTTGTTAAATAACAAAATAAAATAATCAACTAATGATGACACTCTGTGACAGGATAGGTAAGGCTCCAGAATGCCACATTTCATTTAAGCCTTGCTACAGACTTTATACCAGAAGCGCAAGAGCAAAGCTATTCAAACACTTGTCCAAGAGTTCATAGCTAGTGGCGGAGGCTGACGGGCAGGTTTTTCAAATTGTAAGATCAGTTTCTTCAGAGGCACCTACAGCTGCTTCTCCCAGAAAAAGGCAGTGGAAAGGATAGATTCAAGACCAAAATGTGTCCATGGGTAGCAAACACTTGGATCGGGTGGTGGGTGCTTTAACAAATGTGTTTCTTCGTTCAATATTGATCGTGTCCCCAAATATGGTGTTTTCTTTCCTTAAGACCCATTTCCCCATTCTCTGTATCTGTCAAGATCTACAAAGCCAAATTCAGCTTTCAAGGCCTCACTGAAATGTCATCCTCCTTGGTGAAATCTTCCCATCTCCTTGGATTTAATTCACACTTCCTTTTTTAAAGAATTAATTAGTTTATTTGCAAGCAGAGAGAGAGAAAAAGAGAGAGAGGAGAAACAGGCAGAGAGAATGGGTGTGCCAAGCCCTCCAGCTACTGCAAACACACTCCAGGTACACGGTCCATTTTGTGTATTTAGCTTTACAACGGACTGGGGAGTTGAAGCTGAGCGTCTTCATAGGCCTTCCAAGCAAGTGTCTTAACCACTGAACCATCTCTCCAGCCCACACACCTCCTTCTTTATATTCCCACAGAACTATCCCTAGTTTTATTTGTGTGCTTGTCAGTTTTTATTTTTGTGTGAGTGTATGTGCAGATGTGCTTGCAGTGAGTGGAGACCAGTGAACATCGATGTCCTTTCTCATCCACATACTTTCTTGAGAGGAGTCTTTCTGAACATGGAGCTGTGCTTTTTGTGAGCCCCAGGGGTTCTTGGATATTTGCTCCCCACAAGGCTGAGATTACAGACACGCAAGGCCATATTCAGCTTCTTAGGTGGGTCCTGGGGAATCAAGCTCAGGTCATCTCAGACCCTCGCTGGCCCTCATAGGCTCTCTTGTTTGTGACAAGCTTTCTTATTCACTGAGCCATCTCCCCAGTCTGCTTGTCTTTTTTTGTTGTATTTTGTTTTGTTTTGAGATAGGATCTCACTCCAACCCAGGATGACTCGGAATTTACTCTGTAGCCTAGGCTTGGCTTGAACTCATAGAAATCCTCCTACCTCAGCCTCCTAAGTGCTGGGATTAAAGATGTGAGCCACCATGCCAGGTTTAAGATTGACATTTTTTCATTTGTTTTTTTCAAGGTAGGGTCTCGCTCTAGCCCAGGCTGACTTGGAATTCACTATGTAGTCTCAGGGTGGCCTCGAACTCACGGCGATCCTCCTACCTCTGCCTCCTGAGTGCTGGGATTAAAGGCGTACGCCACCATGCCTGGCTAATATTGTCATTTTTTAATGCAACATTCAAACTTCATTTAAGTAAAGGAACAGGTAAATTGAGACAGGCACCTGTTAACATTTCTTCTAGGCAGTTGCTGTTTATCTGAAACCCCTTAGGAGGTATTTGTAATTGCGTTTGCCTGAACTCTGCTGCCGTGAGGAATATGGCTCACGCACAGTGATGGAGGAATTACACGCACACTTGTATGCAGGTAATCACCAAACGCTACTGTGGAGACACACGGTACATTTGAAAAAGCTCTCATTGAAAGTCCCCAGGTGTACTTTGTTTTGTTGGAGAAGGATACTGACAGATCATGCAATGAACACAGCCTAGGCTCTGTTGATGGCCCGTCTCCTCCATCGCTCTGCAGGTGGATCTTGAGAACTTCTTTGGAAAACTCAGAGGGTCAAATAACACGCTGCTACTGCTAGTGCTTGTTGAAGTCCTCATGCTTGTGGCCATCTTCTGGTGTACAGTTGGGCAGGAAAAAGGGGAGCGTGAGGAGTGGGGTGCAGCTGGCCACACATCAGTGTCCTGCTGGGATAGTGGGTCCTTCATTTCTCCCCCAGCTGTGAATGTACTTGGCGTAGAAGAGTGACTGGCAGCTGTTTACAACCCCAGATAACGGACGTTTAGAATGTGTTGAGTGACTACAGTTCAGCTCTCCAAATTCACAGAGGCATCAAAGATGGTGAATAAGAATGGACAGAGAGGTGCACACCTGTAATCTTAGCACTGTGGATGCTGAAGCAGGAGCATCCTGAGCTTGACTCCAGTCTGGCCTACACGGTGAGGTCCTAACTCAGTAAAAAGGGGGAGGGAAGTGAAATACAAGTTATGACAAATGATCTCATTACAGCAAGAAAAAAATAGCAACTGTGAACAAGAAGAAAAGCGAAAGCCACATGAGTGGTAACCAGTCCGAAATCATTTGCTGGGAAGTCAAGCATCCTATTTATTTCAGTGGATGTTACTGCACCTTCCAAACGATACTAAGAATCCCGCGTCATGATGATGCAATTCATCTTTGCAGAGTGACGTCATGATAAATCTATAGCTGAATGGCACAGGCTTGACAGTACAGAAAGAACTGTCCATAGTCAGTTGATTTTGACATGTGTGCCAAAACCAATGCAAAGAGAGGATTTCTTCAACTGGAACAGCTAGATATCCATGTGCAAAAGAAAAGCAGTGAAGCCACACCGTGTATAGGAATTAATTCAAAAAGATCCAATTCCTAAAGGTGAGCTAAAAGCATAAAACTCTTAGAAGAAAGCTTAGGCACAAATTTTTATGAACTTGGAAATGGTAATGGAATCTGATATTGCGCCAAATGTCCAAGCCACAAGTGAAAAAACAATAACGTAGATTGGATCAAAGTTGAAAAATCTGTACCTCAAAGGACACTCTCAAAATGCAAAGATGATCCAAAGAACGGGTGGAAATGTTTATGAATCTTATATAAGATAGGGTCTAGGGTCAAAATAAAGAAAAGTTTATGACTCCACAAGAAGACACCAATTTCAAATTAGGCAACCGTCTTGAATGGACAGTGGTGAGTGGGCAGATGGAAAGATGCCCACCCTCAATGGTCACTAGGAAAACGCAAAGCCAAACCACAATGCAGTGACCTTTCACGCCCATTAGAAGGTAAGAAAAGAAAGTAACAGGTGTGGACATGGAGGCAAAGAAACCAGAACTCTTCTGTTTTCATTCCTGGCAACATTGTTCCAGCAATTATTCTAAAGGTGAAAACAGTGGAAATTTTGACCAACTGATGAGTGGATTTAACAATATTAACACTTTGTTATATGGAGTTTAGTTTGCTTCTCAAAAAAAAAATACATAGACACATTTCTTCAATAAATGGTGCTGGGACAATTCTTGTTTCTATTTTCTTCCCACAAAATAGAAATTTAATTTGACTCTATGTGTCTATGGGCATGCCAGGGGTCTCCTGCCACTGGAAATAAATTTTAGACACATGTGCCACTTCATATCCAGCTTTATGTGGGTGCTGGGAAATTGAACCCAGGCTGGCAGGCTTTGCAAGCAAGCACCTTTAACCTTTATGCCATCACCTCAGCCCCTCCTTTTATTTTTAAATTACTTGCTAAAATCTATTAAGACATAGTATTATTTTCTATGGTTTAAACTTTTGTTGTTATTTTGAGGGAGGGTCCCAGGCTGGCCTCGAACTCACAGTGATCCCCCTACCTCTGCTTGGGATTAAAGGCATGTGCCACCATGCCCAGCTGGTTCTAAATGTTTATATAGAATATACCATACCTTCCCACTGCATTTTGATTTTTCCCCACTCAATATCTTTAGCATATTGTAAAATTTGTTATGTAATTTTAAGACTCACGAATCTCTCATAACTTAATCTTCTTCACTTCATTGCCCTGCTATCCTGAATGCAGCCATATTTAACTACATCAATAGTTGAAAATTGTAACAGGGCAGTATATGACCTCATAGATAATTCTGCAGTTGGAAAACATATAGTCTGCTATCTTCTACATATTTTCTGTTACTCAACCAGGATTGTAAAGTTGAAGCTGTAAAACAGAAAGCATTCCATGAAAACGTGATTCCAGGATGCAGCAGGTACTCCAGAACCTTTGCTGAACTATGGTTCAATTTCTGGAAAACATTGGTCATATATGCGCTCTACACATCACAATCAAAATCAACACTGTTAAGAAATGCAGGATCCCGGACTCTTGGGCTCCCAAGAAAAGATCCACTATGGGAGCAATTGACACAGAGGCTACTAAAAATAGAATCTAGGTAATCCAGAATTGTGTATATCTGTTAACCTATACTGATCTCACTCTCCAATGGAGATTGTGTTTATATCTTTCAGAATGCAGCGAGAGAGCTGTGGCCCATCTAACCATACCAATCGACTGCAGCCCAATAGCTGAGATCCTGGCAAGAGATGAGCCACCACAGTCATACCGTGGAGGATCCATATGGAACCCCACAGAGAATGATGGGATGAACAAGGGACCCACAGCCACAGCCATTCAATCAACACAGGATAAGCCAGTGAGACAGAAACCAATGATTTTCAACACAAAGACCCCTAAATTCTCAACATTAAAGCAGCCTTAATACTCGCCCACCATGATTCAGGGAACTGAGCAGAAGAGGGGGTGGAAAGATTGTGAAAGCCATGGTGGGGGAGAATATCCAGAGGCATGATGCCCCTGAGTAACAACATACTAGGGCCAGGAGAACCGGGCTGACTACTAAGCTATCCATGGTCCCCTGCCCTAAGGACTGATCCAGACGGCCCACGGAGGAGGATATCCAGCTGATTGGGGATGGGGAAGAGGGGCATTGGGGAACTGGGGATAACAACTCATTGTTTGCCCATTAATAATGTAACACATTATGGACAATAAAAAAAAAAGAAATGCAGCTGTTTGTGGTGGTGCACACTGCCAGGAAATTGCTGAAGAGCTGGAAGCAGGTGGGTCAAGCAAGAGTTTGAGGCCAGCCTGGGCTACACACTTTAGCTAAGTGTGGCGGTGCATGCCTTTAGTCCCAACACTCAGGAGGCTGAGACAGGAGGATGGCTGTGAGTTTGAGGCCAGCCTGGGTCTACAGAGTGAGTACAGGTCAGCCTGGGCTAGAGTGAGACCCTTCCTTGAAAAAAATAAAAATAGATGCAAATCGTCTGGAATTATTTCAACCATTTTAATTACATAAATAATTTGGGAATTAAATTGTATAGGCGCTCCTAGAGGATCAAAAGTATGGGCTCCTGATGTTCATGGGGCTGATGGCTGGGGATATGTCTCCATGGTAGACTGCTTGTCTAGTTATGAAATCTGAGTTTATGCCCTCCACTGGATGGGGGGGGGTGTCATGTGGTAGAGCGTAAACATTTGCACTTGCACATGGGGACACATGTATATCTTTAGGTCAGAATTCATAACATTTGCATTTTCAGGCCAGTTCAGAGCCTTGCAGTATTCTTGCTTGAGAAACTCATGTGCGAATATGTGTGTGTGCACGTGTGTGTATGTGTGCGTGTGTGCGTGAAGTTGGGGTGTACAGGTCAGTGAACAACCTCAGCTGGAGGTCCTCGCTTGCCCACATGTTAGCCCATAGCTTTGCCAAGCTCGCCTTGGGGATCAGGATGGTCCTGTCTAGCCCCCCCACCACCTTGCTGCAGGCCTGCTGGCTTAGACCTGTGCAGACCAGGGATGCTGTGATCTCCCTCCCCCACCCTCCCCCTCTTCCTCTTTCTCCGTACTCACATCTTCGGCTCCAAGAACTCAAAGCCAGACTAGACATTTGGCAGGAATTCGTGTCCTCTGGCACCTGAACTATTAGTTTGACAATTCACTTCTTCATCTTTCCTCACGATTTCACTCAAGAACAGTATTTTTCTGGGTGGCATTTTTTGTTGTTGACCTTGATTCTTAGTTCTTTCTGTGAACCACTGTGTCAACAAGGTGTGCTTAGTTAGGTAAACAGAGAGGAGCTAAGTGGACTAAATAGGAACCTGTAGAAACATTCTGTTCTCCATGCTTAGAGTAATGACTTGCACATTTGTAGTATTTCAGGATTTCTTTCTGATTCCTTTTCGTGGTGGGTCAAATTGAGTACCATAAAAAGCCCAGAGGTGGGTGGTAAGATGGGCAGTGCCTGGGAGGCACTGGGGGTGCCAGGTGGGACCTGTCTACAGCTCAAGTCAAGATTGGTTTGGTTTTTCCAGGCAGGGGTCTCTCTTTAGCCTAAGCTGACCTGAAGTCAACCACACTATGTAATCTCAGGCTGCCTTCGAACTCACAGCCATCCTCCTACCTTGGCCTCCTGAGTGCTGGGATTAAAGGTAAGGACCATCATGCCCAGCAAGATTTGCTTTTGAGTAACAAACGTGCATATGAAATACTTTTTTAAAACACCTAATAGGTCTGAAGAGTTAGCCATCAACTCTGTAATCCTTTACAGAACCGGACCTCGGCTTAGAACTTTTTAATCGAATGAAACTTGGTTTAATTAACATGCATCTTGGATGAACAGCAGTTTTTAAAACTGGGTAAAGACATTAGTTTCCATGTTAATCTAGGGTGTCAGCTTTAAAATGCTGACGTTTAAAGTATCCAGACTCCCAGATCTATAGAAAAAAAAATAGGTGTTTGTTAAAGAACTCTTCAGCTTTCCCCTGCAATTTTATTGTGAGTTTTCATAGAGATCAGAGTTCCCGGTGATTGTTTCCAGTGAAAAAAGTTTAAGGCAATTGAAAGTATTTCTGAAGAAGCTCAAACAAATTCCAGTTAGTCCACCGTGTATTACCATTCATTCTACGCTCTCTTACTCATAAGAAATATTGTTTGATGTTGCTCACATGTTAGGTACAAGATCAATGACTTCTCACGACAATACCTTGCACTTCTAAGTGTACTTGGTGTTTACTTATCATCTGGTTTTAATGTGGTGGAGTCATAATACATTAAAGAGATATCCACCGGGCCCATCTTTGGGGTTACACCCGTTAACACAAAAGTTGTAATGCTTTCTCGAATGCTCGCCAGTTATGCCAAACTTCTCACAAGTCGTATCAATAGTGAGTCACTAAACTGAAAATCCAACAGTGTGTGCAATTGAACAAAAGAAGGGGGCCAAAGAAGTTTCAGCCTCTAGGACAAATGTAGAATCTTCAAAAGGTACACAAAAATAACCTTTCATCGACTTCCCATTTTACAGGAGAACAGTAAGGAAAATGCTAAAGAGATTAGTATCATGTAAACATCAATAGAAAACAAATATTTCAGCAGGTGTGCCGGCCGAGTTTTATGCTCAACACAGTGATCCTTTTGATCATGTCTCTGAAAAGGGTTTCATCGCCAGATGTGTTACAGTAGCTTTTCTTAAAGGTATGCTATCTTTTTCTGGGAATTTCTTTATCCTTACTCATATTATCTAAAAAAGAAAAAAAAACTTTCCTAAAAGTGATTTGGGAAATAATTCTTGGCCAGGATGAGAATATCTGTTTTTTTAAATATATTATTTATCCGAGAGAAAGAGAAAGAGAGAGAGAGAGAGAGAGAGAGAGAGAGAGAGAGAGAGAGTAAGCACATCAGGGATTCCAGCCACTGCAAATGAACTCCAGACACACGCACCACCTTCTGCAACTGGTTTTATGTGGATACTGGGGAATTGAACTCGGGTCCTTCTGCTTTATAGGCAAGCGCCTTAACTGCTGAGCCATCTCTCCAGCCCAGAATATCCGTTTTTGCTTTTAGAATTTCTCCTATTTATGAACTGCTGCTATTAGCCATGTCATAAATTAATGTTAAGCTTCATTATAGTCAGAATTATGCTTGTGAGCAATCACAGCATAGTATAATATAGTATAATAATCCAATAATTAAGCTTCATTAAGTGACAAGCATTTGTAGTGTGCATATTACATATCCAATGTTGTGTGCTATGTTACATAAATATCAGAAAAGGGAAAGTTATTGCCTTCAGGGAATCAGTCTAGCAGATATTAATAACAGTACTACAGGGTTAAATATATAAT